>VZRZ01001598.1:25964-70350 GCA_013398175.1 Climacteris rufus | reverse complement strand
GGAAAGTAAAGTCACTTTTCTTTTTTTATGAAGGAGTTGGCAACGTAATTCAACTGGGTCTTGGTGACACCTCGAAATGCAATAAAACAAAACCTGGGCAGCCTTCAGACAGTTTGAATGGTGACAAACATGTTATCACCCGTGCCATGAGGAACTGCTGCTCACTCTTTTTCCAAGGTCACTCCTGAAACCCTGGGAAATCGGGAGAGGATTTGTGCATGCGGCCGTTCACACTCGTGGCTTTGTTCACAGATACCCGCTGCAATGTGGCATTTATTCCAGCCCCTTTTAATGTGGAAAAATGGACATTATGGAAATCTGTTAAAATGAGGAGAAGCTCAAGAGTAGCAAAAGGATTGAAGAATTTTATTTTTCCTTCTTTTCCCCATCCCTCCATCCCCAGTAGGCCCCACAGGGATGTCCCAGTGGTCCCAGCCATGCTGCTGGAGCAGCTCAGGGTGAGGGTTTGGCAGGAATGGTGTTTCCATCTATCCATCTATCCCTGCAGATGACCTGCACCTGCTGCAGAGGGGTGGAATGGGACTGGGGGATAGGAGCCAGTAAAAGCCAAATCCCAGCCCCACCCTCCATTTCCCCACTGCCTGGGCTACCCCAGCCTGGGTGGGGGCACACAGGTGTTGCCAGAAGTCAGCACGTACCAGGGGTGTTTTCACTAAGCTGTTTGCAGGTAGGAGCCATGCCCACCTCCTTGAAACAGGGAGCAGCCCCTTCTGCCAGCAGCACACCTGGGACAGGGTGCCAGGGTGGCTTCCCCAGCTGGGGACCCAGAGCACCTGTGCAGCAATAAAAGCCCACACCTTCCCCTCCTTTTGCTTTGGTCTTTGCTTCCTCCTGCTCCTTTTGGGGCAGGGCAGACAGCTGCATTTGTAGGGCTAGTACAAATTATATATTTTTGAACCTTGGATCCTGGGATTTGGAGGTTTGTTTTTTCAGTTTTGGGTTTTAGGTTTTTTTAAGGTGGATATATTTTAGTGTCAAGATGTGGACTAAAGAGAAGAAGGCTGAAAGTGTGTGTTGAACTGAATGTTTGAAGGAGGTGTTTAGAGCATCACCAAAAAAACACAGGTTTTTTTTAAGTCTTGTGGTTTCTTCCTCCCCTGCTTCATCCCTGCCATCCTGGTCAGCAGCTGTCATGGTTGTTGCACATCTGAGGTCTACAGCCCTGAGAAAGCCTTTAGAAACCTGGGAGTAACTGTGTCCTTCAGCTAAGAAAGGGAGTTCCCTTGCCTAGGGTGTCAACACCTTCTTCTTGGGGTAGTGGTGCTGGTCTACTCTCTTTCTTGTGCCCTGGCTTTCTTGTGCTGTCTCCAGTGGCTGGTTAGTGCTGGGGAGAGCTTGGAGGCACATGGGGCTCTTGGCTTTTTGCAGGAGCAGAGTGGCTGCTCATGACTGTGAGGAAGGGGTTCCTTCCAGNTGCCCTGGCTTTCTTGTGCTGTCTGCTGCTCTGGCAGGTGAGGATTGAGCTGCCCCAGCACTGGCAGTGAGGGTGTTGTGGGGAAAGCTGTGACAGGGTTCCCTGTGAGCATTCCTGTTCTCCAGCAAGTGGGGATGTTTGTGTGCCGGTGTCCACCAGGGCTGCTGGGAACAGGAGCTGTGCTGAGTGTTGTTCAAACCTAGAAAAAATGGGAAAAAGAAAAGAGTCCCCTTTGGACTGCAGATATTTAGATTATTACCAGTGGCTGGTTAGTGCTGGGGAGAGCTTGGAGGCACATGGGGCTCTTGGCTTTTTGCAGGAGCAGAGTGGCTGCTCATGACTGTGAGGAAGGGGTTCCTTCCAGCCCCAGGGGCTTGGGGGGATGGCAGTGCCACCCAGGGGGTGCTCTCTGCTCCCCTCCTCGGTGAGCCCAATGCCATGTGGTTCATTCTGGGCCACGGTGAAACGCCCCAGTTTGGCCCCTGGTTGTTTTTCTGTCTCTCAGTGACATCTGGTACGTTGCTGTGAGTTCCCAGAAAGAGGCCCTGATGGAGGATGTCAGGGTAGGAAGAAAGGAGCTGACCTTGCTATTAAAAGGCAACAGAAATGGAAATGTTTCAGGCTGTTTCTAGCAGATGTCTCTGGGAAAAAAGCTCCTTGCTCTGTTCCATCAGGCCCTCGTGGGCAGCTTTTCTCTGCTAATTGTTCACTTGATACTACACTGGAGATGCTTAATTTATCCTTGCCCCCAGTGCTGGGCCTGAAAACACTGTGTGGAGTTTGAGAAGGACTTAAGTCCTACTGAACCCTCATGACTTTGTACGTTTCTGGTCTTACAGTGACACCCTCAGCCCTGATGCTCTCAGATCAAAGATGTTGGTCTTGAATGGGAAGAGTTTGGGCCCAGATTCTGCTCCAAGTCCTACCCAATCCTGTTGAATCCAGCTCAGCATCCCTAGCAACCCCTCTTTAAGGAGGGAATTTCTTGCAAAGCCCTGATCCTTGCTCTGAGCAGAGTCCTGTGCAGGAAGGAAACCTTGCCATTGCATGGCTGCTCCTCGTGATGTGGGAGAAGCAGAGTCATTATTGAGCTTAGTGAGAATAAGTTTTGCTTACAGTTTGAGATGAATTAATGCTTTAAACCCTCTTGGCTTTTTGGCTGAAATCAAATGTGGCATCAGTGGAACATCTGTATTCTTTATCTGGGGAGTGGGAAGACGAACCTTTCTTGATGCAAGTCGTGAACTCGCTTTAAAAGGGCTTTCCCTTAGTTTTTTCCCTGGTGCTCAGTGATCTTGCTGGGTGAGACTGTGGGGAGCAGGGGCTGCTCTGCCTGCCTGGAAGGGAAGGAGAGGAGGGAGGACAGCGTGGTAGGCTGTGCTGAATATTTGGAGAAGAATGAGAGCAGCACATGTGAAATGTGACTGAGGGTTGACCTGTGTCCTTGAGGACAGTATGGGTGTGTTGACAGCACAGTGACAGCAGGCAGCCACTGGGATTGAGATGTACAGGAAGTTCCTGCTGGTCACAGAATGCTGGGGTCCCTGCTTCAGCCTCCTCTGAGCTCTTGTCCACTGAGCCATGGCTGGCAGCCTATCTCCCACAACCTGAACAGTACATCTGCAGCAAAGGCATAAATCATCCCAGGTGCCACCCACGTGTGCCCCAGTGCATGGTGCACAATGCTCTGGTGTTGAACTGGGAAGTGCAGGGCCCGGAGTGAATGGACAGACAGCACTTGCCCAGCATGGGTGGTGCAGGGGGGTAGGTAGCAGCCACCAGAGCCAAGGAGTTAAATGAGTACAGCCAGGAGCACAGGCAGCTGCTCTTGACTTCAGCTCCTGTTGTTCAGACCAGTGTTTTCCAGCCACTGCCTGTGGCCAGGCCAGTGGTGCTGCCAGCAGCTGTCCCACCAGGACCAGAGCCGTGGGAAGCATCAATGAAGCACTTTCCAGGAGCTGTGGGCACAAAGCAGGGCCAGCCAAAGGCTTCCTGAGCTCTGTCTTCAAATGCTTTTTGGTGATGAAAGTGGCTATTGTGAAACATCACCACCAGCTCTGTGGTGCTGAGCATGGCTGGGCAGTGCCTGGGCTAGTGGCCTGTGCTGCTGTGGCAGTGGCCAAAGTTGGGCAGTGAGGTGAGTGTGCCCCAAATGGAGAAAATTGACATGTCCAGTGCAGGAGCTCAGGGATGGGCTCTCCTGAAGGGTTTCTCCATCCTCAGTGCCATTTAGTCTGGACTGGGGTGAGGGCACCAGCTTCACCTTCACCATTGGCATATTGTTCTTGGTCTGTTCTTACTGTCCTTAACAGTGACAAGTCCCTGAGCAGAGGAGCACCTAGTGACTTTTTTTCCATTCCACAGGGAGGGGAGAAGGCATTTAAGAGAGCCCAGGAGCCTTTCTCCACCTCAGGGGCCTGTCCTAGGGCTTGTTGGAATAAATCAGCCTGTGATGTCTCTGCCTGTATGAAGCGAACACCATATGTGTTGGAAGGAGGTTTTCTTTGCTGGGCCAGAAAAAGTAGAACAACCTGAGAGGAGGGCAGGAGCCCAGCTCACCTGCCACACACAGGTAAGTGGCACATGAAGGGGCAGAGCTGCATCCTGCACCCCTGGTCATTGGAGCCCCTCAAGTGTTGCTCCAGCCCCGCAGAGGCAGCAGTCAGGTCAGTGGGTGGATGCCCTCTCTGTAAATAGAGGGTCTCCAGCGAGGTCCTCTCCCCTTCAGAGACTAAGAGCTGATGCTGGGAGGCAGAGCACATTGCCTTTGACTATTGTGGGCTCTTTAGCCTGGCTGGAGCATCTGGTTGAGCCACTGTTGGGGACAGGATATGGCAGCAGGGGATATTGGAGCCGGTCCACCCTCCAGTTCCTGTGCTGTGTGGATGTGTAATGCACACCAGCACGGCACAGACTGTGCAGAGTGTGTGTCTGTGGATGCAGTATTTATTTAGGTGTTGAAGGTGAAATGAATCTCTGCCATTTCCCTCTGGGCTGAATCTTTACCTGCTCCCCCTGCTGAAAGCCGACATTGCTTCTCTGAGCCACAGGAACCTCCTCCCGGCACAGCGGGCGGATGTTTCCTGGATTTTGGGAGTAAAGCCCTTTTCCCCTCCACACCCCCTAATGCCAGCACTCACTCCCTATTGCCCTCCTCTCACTCACTTTTGCCTTAATTTCCAAAAGCTGGTGGGGCTGCCACTGCTCTGCCCCTTTCCCTTGTTTTTCCCAGTTGTTTTGGAGCCCAGTGGGTGGCTCAGGACAGAACCCTGCCCAGCCCATGGAAGCCATAGAAACACTTCCTACAGGGCTGATAAAAGCAGGGTGGTGTTTTTCTTTTTTTAATCAGAACCCAAAATAGCCCTTTCCAGTGCAACAGGCACATCACCACCACTGAGTCACCTCAGCACAGCAACTGCAAATCCTTGGTGATGCTCCAGAGGAGGCAGCCAGGCTTCTGCTCTTCCCCAGCACACACAGATGAGCTGGGAGCAGTGGCACTGGGATTGGTGGGGCCACTGGGAGCATCCTTCAAGACAGTGCTTTCCTTAACCTGTTGATCTCAACCCTTGCCTACTGGGCTGTTCTCAAGGCTCCTAAACAAAGCCCATCCTTCATTAGGTAATGTGGTTGCATTTTTTTTCAGAACTGAGGGTTTTCTTCATAAATCACTTTTTTTTTCACCAAACTAAGACCGAAGAGAAGGGGAGGAAGGCAAACCCCCAGCCCTTGTCTTGGTGGCTTGTCATGCCTGCCTTTAATTGACAGACCTTGTTATTAATGTTTTCCAGCCGCCTCACATCCAGGGCTCAAACCTCCCTTTTAAAGCCCTGTCATGTAAAAAATTGACATGTGTTGACTTTGGCCTGGGAGAAGCCAGGCCCTGGCTGTAGGTAGGAACTTCATGTGTTTAGTCTGGCTTACATTTTATTTTCCCCTTTCATCAAATTAGTTCAGCTGTATTTTTTTTCTGAAGGAAAGAAAAGAAAAGAAAAACTGTTTGACAATCTGAGGCTCTGGGTTAGAATTGCAGCGTTGCTTTAAAACAACAAAAAATTGCTTACAAATGTGGGCTGCGTCGGGCCGGGTGGAGATGGGGCCACTGGAGCAGGGATGGGAAAAGCTGCTGCAAGTAAACACTATCTCTGAGAAGGCACAGAGATTCCTCCTGCAACCCCACAGCCCTGGCTGCTTGTCTGATTTTTTCCAGTTGGGGTTGTTGTGTTCAGCCTTGCTAAAATTAGTGCTGTCCTAACTGCACCACGGTTTTTCCCCCTCACTTCTTCTTGGTCAGCCTGGTCAGGAGTCTTGCTGTGGGTACCCAGTTCTCCACCCCAAAGCTCAGCCAGGGATGAGCAAGCCCACAGAGTGACCATTGGGCTGGACTGGGACTGGGAAGTCAAGGAAATCCTGCTTCTTGCCCACTAAATGCCTAGGATTAGGAGCTGTGTGGCACATTTCCCTGGGATTGCAGATAAAATTTCAAACTGCATCTGTCAGGGATGCTCCTGTCTGTGAATGTGGAGTGGGGGAGTTCCCAGACATTGGGGAGAGCATGTCCTGCCTCTGCTGTCCCAGGTTTTTAACTATACCTTAGTGCCTCGCTGTGGGAAGCATCTGGTTCCTTCTTTGTGTATTTGCCCAGGTTCTTCAGGGTTAAATGCACCTGAAATGTCTGTGGGGTCCTTTAACACATAGGATGTCTCCCCAGCCCAAGTCACTGAGGACCAGGAATGCATCAGCTGCTGTTTTGTGCCAAATTGAAAGAAATATCTGAAACTTTAGAGAATTACTAATGTGCTCCTGTCACCATCTTGCCCACACTGAATCCAACCCTGCTTTGCCTGGGGCAGATGAGATTCCAGCCTGGGGCTGCAAACAGCTGCTGTTTTAAACCCCAAGAGGGGCTGCCAAGAGGTTCCACGGGGTGATGGTGGATACCTCTCCCACCCTGTCAGGGGCATGGCAGTGGCATGTCCCCATGCCCATATCAGGGGTGGACATGTGAGCAATGGGGCTCAGCTGCTGCTCAGTTGATGCCATGTCCATGCAGAGCTCATGTTGCTTCTGCAAGGAATGACTGACCTATCATATCCCAAAAGCACAAGAAGTAGAAAATAAGCAGAGAATGTTCCTCATTTGCCCCAGAGCATGTTGTGGTCAACCTGTCTTTGCCTCCTGAAAGGTCTTGCAGGTGGGTGCTTGTTTAAGGTCTCCCTTCATAGCAATTCCCATGCATCCCCTTTTCTTCTGCACCTTGAGATGGTGTTTCTGTGGGTCCTATGGGGTGCCCACCAGCAGTCCTATATGCTCAGGGCCCACCAAAACTCTGCCAGACCCACCATCCCAGCAGTCCCAGGACCCCCAACCTGGATTATGCCCCCATTGTTTGGCTGTAGGGGCAGACAAGAAGAGGTCCCATCTGTGATGCTGGCTGCCTCACAGGTGCCATTGCAAACTGGGGGATCTGGAGGGTCCCAGCCTCCCTGATGGACCCATAAAGAAAGAGCTGCACCCAGGGAAGTGTGAAGAGATTTGGCACCAAGACCTCTCCTCCCCTTAGCCAGGATCCCTTTCTGAAGGGCCTGTCTGGGCAGCGTGCCCATACACATGAGGACCTGACTCCTCATGGGGGGGCTGAAATATTTTCTAACAGTTACTTTTGTAACACTAGTGAAATCAAAGCAAAACGTGTCAAAATTGCCATTAAGACACATTTAACTTCCCTTGTTTCAAGACAAAGTGCCTTTGCCTGGAGGCAGGTTTCGGGTTTGCTGCGCGGCCGTGGGAGACTATTGGATTACAGGCAGCACTGAGCCAGAGTTTGCTTTCTTCGGGGTAAAGGCTTTTTCCTAATCAGGATCAGTTTAATTCTGTTATCTGAATTATTAGCTTGGCTCTGTGTCTGGCCTGTGCAGGAAGGAGATGGGGGGAAGGAGACGGTTGCTGCAGGAGGGGAGGGGAGAGGGTCTGAGCCCCAAAGGGCAGAGTCTCTCCCTGTCTGGGACCTGCTCTTTGCTCTGCAAAAGATCTGTGTTCATGTTGTAGATGATGATGGATGGTGGAATATGTGAAGGCCTCCAAAGGCTTTGCAGCTCCAGGTTCAGCTTCACTGCCTGGCTCTGCCATAGATGAGCATCAACCTGATTTACTGGTGGAGAAACTGAGGCACAGGGCAGAGATCAGGAATGTGGAGCTAAACCTCCCTCACCTGCCGAGATGTACGTTGAATTCTTCATTAAGTGGAGGAGACGGCAAAATCCCTTCTTTCCTCCTGGAAAAAAACAGCATCTCTGCATCCTGGCTTGTGTCAGGGGAGACTGTTTAGCCCTTACCACATCCTTGCTTTGAAAAGGATACTTTTTTCCCCTTCCTTTTTTTTTTTCCTTTTTTTTTTTCCTCCCAGGAGTGAAGTATGTACGAAAATTTGAAGGGAGTGTTTTCCATGTTACTCCCCCAATGTCCTCACTCCCTGTGTCACAGATTCTGTCTGTGGTCCCTGTTCCCAGCTGGACCTGGATGCTTGAGTTCTGGACATACACAGTTGCACTGCTTTAAGCCCAGGCCCTCCAGGGAGCATTTTGGCTGTTTAACCTGCTCAGAGGGCAACAGGCAGCAGCAGGAACAAACAACATGTTGGTACTGCTGGTGGCATTTATAAGGAGAGTGGGATGGGGAACATCAGTGTGGTGGTGCTGGGAAGGGCTGGCCCTGGATGAATGGTCTGAGCAATGCATCCTGAGTGGCCAGGGAGTGAGGTCTGTGTTATCTGTGCCTCTGAATGGGGATGAAACCAGGCTGGACTGAGGCATCAAAGGAAAGCTGGTGCTTGTTCTTGCAGAGAGCAGCCGGATCTGCTGCTTGAGGGTTCCCAGGTGGTTCCTCAAGAAGGGGGTAACAGCTGCTGCCATGAGGATGATCCCAGTTTTGTATTACCTGTGCAGTTTGGGGCAGAGGGGAGCCTCTCTCCAGTCCATCAGCAGGACACCCGCTTGCCCAATTGTGGCACCAGGGCACTGAAAATGAGAGAACCCAGGCACAGGTGGTGTGGTCAGCATTGGCCAGGCCACCAAGGCACTGTTGGGGTGGTTGGGACTCACAGGAGCCTGCAAGGACTCCAGCGAGTCTGGTTAAGATGCTGAGCAAATCCATAGGCAGAGGTACCCCTCATGGGATGCTTCACAGGCAGGTGCAGGCAGTGCTGCAGGAAGGATGGTCTTTGCAAATAGCAGAATACACTGGAAGAGAGAGAAACAAGGTGGTGGTGAAGCCACTGCTTGCAGTGAGTGTCTGGGAGCCCAGACCTGGAGAGAGAAAAAGGTAATTGTTTCCCATTGCCTCTGAGGAGATCCTGCAAGGAGAGAGGTGGTCAGGCCAGGTTAGCTGGGGGGAGTGCAGGCTGTGGCTTCCCTGCAATGGGCACCCTTGGGAGACCCCAAGCCTTCTCTTGGGCTGATAACATCTGCCCTGCAGCTGGAGTGCTGCTGAAGAGCACTTCCAGAGCAATAGACTGAGAAAAGCAGCGTGGTGCATCCTCTCCCTTATGTTCATGAGAATGTGACTCCTCAGGTGCGTTTACCTTGGGACAAGAGGTAATTGGTGAGACTTTCCCCATCCTGTGTCAGTGAGACACTTCTGCTTAATAAACTCTCTGATCCTTGATTACACTCAGGCCATGGTCATTCCAAGGTCTGAGCCCAGGTGGGACTGAGATGTGTGTCAGCAGAGCTGTGCCAACACACACAGCTCCCCCAAGGCTTGGGGAGCCCTTAGCAGATCTACCACTGAGTTGTGTCTTACTGGGTTTTTATAAGGTTTTCTTAACACCCATGAAGAACAAGAGAGACTTGCTGGTACAGGGAGGGTCTCCAACCCATTAGATTTGGGGAGAAAAGAACTGCTTGCTCACTGGTTGGGCTACCCTTGGAATAGGAGCACAGAGATCCAGCACAGGGCAGGGTAATGATGAGAACAGTGCCAGTTCTCACTGATCAGTGATGGGGAACCTGTGACTGGACCCTTAAGAGTCCCACACATAGAAGAGTTCAGATCCAAGAGGATGGAGCACTGGCATGACATTTTTGGCTTTGTTTCTTGCTGGCATAATCAATCTTCTGCAAGAGATACACTCTGCTCAGCTTTCTGACATTATCTCATCCCCACTGTCAAGTGCAGGCTGAAAAAATGTCCCAGTACTTTAATTTTTAGCCACTTAAACTCTGAGCATCTTCGAAGCCTTGGCTCCGTGCTTCCCTCTGCATCTACATCTCCTTGATGATGAGAAGCTGTTGTACAGCAAATTCAGCCCTGTCTTTGATGCCCTGCAAGATGCTCCTGCCCCCATGGCCAGTTTTTCTCTATCAAGTCTTACAGGTTTCCTGTGTCAGAGATTACTTTTTTCCTCCTAAATCAGAAGCTGATGGCTGCTTGTCTGAGTCCAGGAACACATTGATCGTGGAGTTCTCTTTGCTTGGCCTCCTTAACCTGATGGAGTCAACAGGCTCTTTTGCTGGCCCCTCTAGTTTTGTTCCAAAGAAGGTAATTCTGTGGGGATACTGCTGTGGGGTGTGCTAGCTGCATTTGTGATTGTACTGGGAATTTTAAGACTGCTGAGTGTTGTGAACTATGATGCTGATATGTTGAGTTGATGTTGAGAGTCAGTGTTACTTTGGGAGTTTCTGTCATGGAGCTGTGGGTGTTCAGGACACATGTGGTACCAGCTAGACTAGTCTCTCCTTGAACATCTTCTCCAACATCTTCCAGTCCAGTCCATGTATCCTGAAGTCCTTTCTCCTCTTCTGGAAAGAGGCAAGAGATGGGATATGGCATGAGCTCAAGGCATGGGAGTTTTCGCCCTCTGGCTTGAGCTGCTGAACCTGGATGGCAAGGATGGCACTTCCCAGGGCCATCAGCTGGGACAGCCCACAGCCTCCCTCTGCAGCTGCCCAACACCTCCCATGCTTCAGCAGCACTTCTTCCCCAGCGAGGCTGGTGCCACCTCCAGCCCTGTCTTGCAGCTTCTCCTGGTGAGCACAGACTTTGTTTGCAGTTCCTGTCTGGGCATTTCATGGTGCACCACCACCCACCCATGGGAAAGGGACCTTCTCCCAGCTGGGTGTGGGCAGAGCTGTGAGCAAGCCCACTGGGCTGCTGTGCCTCCAGAGCTGGCTGGTGCCGGCCTCTCTCACCCCAGGGTGCCTCACCAAAATAGCTGCTATGGAAAGAGGTTTGTTGACTTTTTATTTTCCTTTTATTTTTCTTTTTTTCTTCCTGTGCTCAAACTTCCCTAGGCCTCCTCAGAAGGCCCTGGCATATCATCCTACAGATGTGGCATAGTAGCCTTGGTTGCAAAATATATCCGGCATGGCAGTTGGCAGTGTTGTGCAATCTCCATCAACTTACGGAAACCACTGTGAGATACAATTAAAAAGGGACTCCAGCCCCATCCATCACTCCAGCCACAGTCACGTGTCCCGCTGTCAGGCAGAAGGGCACAGGCAGCACAGGGGCTGTAGGCACCAGGAGAGCTTTCCCTCCCAGTGGTGGCTTTTGTGCAGGGGTGGATGGGATGTGACCTCTCTTCCAGCACCCTTTGCTCTTCAGACCATCTCTGTCGTCTTGCCACCATTGTCCTACCATTAGATATTCTCCTTCAGTGTCTGTCAGAGCTGCTGGTTTCACACCAGTGGTCAAAATCTGGGTGATTGTGAATGGCCATGGAAAGCTCAGCAGGGAAACATGGCAGAGATTAGGGTTATAGTAGCCTGGAGAGGCCAGATGTGGGATGGCAGCAGGAAAGCTGCTGTTCAGATCTCAAGTTTACTTTTTCTTAACCCAAAGACCTTCTCACCAGCTCCATGGCCCAGGTATCTCCTGTGGCAATCAATGCATTGTGCTGGGCTGGCAATAGGGCATCTTCCTCCCATCCTGCACCTCTGTTCTCTGGGGCTCTTGCTAGATGCTCCTTCAAATAAGCAGGGCCTTGGCTGTGAGGGGGCACTCGTGCAACAGCCTGGGTCTGCTGGATTGCCAGAAACATGAGCATGGACTGGCAACCTTCAGCCATGTGCAGACTTGGGCAAAGGGCCACAGCACACAGGTCTTACCACCTTTACCCATCCCTGTCCTTGAGGCACCTTCCTCACCAATGCCAAGGGCTGGGCAGGCAGGGCAGAGCACTGGGAAGGGACACGGTGCTGGTGTGAGCAGCCATCACTGACCTATCGCTGCTGACCCCTGCTCAGCATGGCCAACCCTTTATCACCATGGTTTTATTGCTGACATCTCCTGGCCCAGCTCACTCCCTCCTCCTGAGCTGCCTCTTACCCTTCTCTCTCTCTCTGCAGGCATATTAAATCACCAAGGTCTGCCCAGGAGAAATTGCTGCTGCTCCATTACCCTGCTGTCAGCATCCACCGCACTTGTGAGAATCAGCCTCTGCATCAGAAAATAATAAAGGCAATATTATGAGCAGAGGGGAGAGGAGATTAAAAAACCTGTTTAAAGGGCCTTCTGGTCCCCATGCTGTTTATTGCAGTTCGTGACTTTGGGTTATTTTTGTTGTCACTGAAGTTGGACTTTTAATTTTCCTGTGATCGTCAAGTGACTGGTATGTAATTTCCCTATGGCTCCAAGGATTAAAATAGGCTGCTTTTAAAAATACCTGTTGCTCCCCAAGATCAGCTAGTGATACTTTCTCTGCTAGTTGGAGTGCTAATTAAATCCTTCATTTAGCCCAACCACAGATGTGGCATGCACTGAGTCCAGCCCCAGGGCTGAGCCAGAGTCACAGTGGCAGCGATAGAGCTGCTTGGGGAGCACTTTGTGTCCTGGTGCTTGGCAAGTTCTGCTCTCCTTGGGATCTTGCTGCTGCTCTCATGTTTATCCAGGACTCTTTTTTTTAAAACATTATTTACTTTCTAGGGTGTTTTGGTCAATTTTCACCCTTAATGTCTCTGACTAATGAGCCTGTTGAATTTCACAGAATCGTTTTCATGCACTGACACATTTGTGCTGTGGGTTGGCAGCACTATAAAGTGAAGGTATTTAAGTGCTCCAGCCAATACTGCCATCTCCTCCACCCTCATGCCAAATGCTTTATCTGTGAAAGGCTTTTTGTGGTCGTGGTTGTGCTGGTTTTTTAATTAATGGATAACTGCACACATAAATCCCATGAGCCACAGAAGCGGTGCTGGGTGATACTGGGACCATGGGGCTGGAAGGGCACGTGGCAGCCCTGGCCCTGGAGAGTGTGTGGTGCCCAGCAGAGATATGTGGCTGCTGCTGGGTGCTGCCTGCCTTGATGGCAGTGCCCATCTCTGCACTGGTGGGTTTGTGTTATACCTCCCCAGCCAAGGGGGTCAAGGCTACCTGGGGTGGTTTAACTCATATTATTGCACTGCAGGTCCTTCTCAAGCCTGGAGAGTTTCACTGGTGTGAGTCTGGGATCCATCACACAAGCAGCTCTGCCTGCAGCTCCAGGGCAGGCATTGCTCCAGCTGGCCTGGCATGGCCACAGGAGAGGGGCATTGGTCTTGGAGATGTTGGCTGGAAGCAGTTCCTGGAGGGCTCCAGACTGAGAGAGCCGGACTGTTGCTGGTGCTAGATCAGCTCAGCCCTGGCTTTGCTCACATAAGGCCTGCAAACCTCCAAGGATGGCTCTCCTCACCCCTCTGAGGAGCCACCCCATGGCCACACTGTTGTCCTGCTGTCTGCAAGAAGGAGCAGGTAGAGATTAGAGCCATGTTTTGCACAGCAGTCAGGCACGGGGCAATGGCAAAGACCATGGATGGGGGGGCCTGCTGGAGGAAGATGGGCCATGACAGATGCAGTCACTGGCCTCTGCACAGCAGAGCTGCTGCAGGCACTGCTGGAATGCCCTGTACACATCTCCACACTGGCTTTACTTATTGTCTGAGATGTGACCACAAGTGGACCTGTGCTGTGCATGCACCCAAAAGGAGCAGGAGGTGAAAACCCACTGCAGAAGCTACTGCTTCATTTTCCTCTGCCATCCCCTCTTTCCCCACCATGCTCTGTGGGCATTAGTGTGGGCAGAGCTCTGCCACCTTCCCAAGGGCAAAGTTGTTGCCTGGCTTTGCTGGAGATTAACCCAGGTCCAGTCCCTGCTCCCCTCTGTCCGGTACTCAAGTGCCACCATGGTGTTTGGCTGGTAGGAGGAGAGCAGAACTCCACCTCTAGTCTGTCCCTCTCCCTCCTCCTAGCCCCACGGAGGCAGGCTTGGGATTCCCCCAGCAACAAGTCATGCTGGCACCAGAGACTAAAATTTTAAAAAAATATTAAAAAAAAATTCCACATGTTTCTAAAGAAAACTCCAAACCGAGCTTTCCCAGCTGGAGGGTAGGGGACGGTTGCTTTGTAATCACTCCCAGCTTACTGTTGAAAACATCTTGGTCAGATTTTTATCAGTGCCTGAACAGGAACAGCCTTAGAGGACTGTCTCTGGGGAGATTAGGTGGTTGCCTAGCGCAGAGCGAGACGCTCCTGCCCAGCCAGCTGAGGTGCATTTTAGATGACACTGATTTGATGTGTGGCTGGGGACCAGCATCCCTGGTGTTCTAGGGCAGAGCCAGGTGCCTGTTGTCTGGCCTGGGGAAGGTCTTTAGCTGTCAGCTGATGCCCACAGTGGGGTGTAAGCATGGAGCTGACTCCTGCTCATGGTGTCATGAAGGGCTGGGGATACCCAAAAGGCAGGTGGGATGAGTTTATCCTTCCTCAGAATGTTGTGAAAGAAGAATAGGGCAAGAAGGTTCAGGGCAGCCCTGTGGGAAGAAAAGTGATACTGGGGATAAGATGAGCTGTGCAGAGGGAACCCTGCAGAGGCCTGACAGGGAGATGTCTGTGTTGCAGAAACAGGGTCAAAGTGAGACCAAATGGTGTGAGGAGGGCTGTGCTGGAAGTGGTGAGATTTCATCTATGGTATTTCTAAGGAGTTCTGGGGCTGTGGGTCCCAAAAGACATCCTTCAGCAACAGTGATCAGGGCTGGGAGAGGAGGTGGATTTGAACAGGAGCATAAGAGGAGGTGGAGATGGATTTGAACATCACGAAACTGCTGATGGAGGCTGGGATGGATGTACAATGGGCAAGGCAGAGATGAAGCCAGTCCCCTGGAGGAGAGCTTGGGTGAGTTGGTGTTTATGGTGATGGGACAGAGGCTGGGATGGAAGGCAAAGAATGAAGAGCTGTGTTCCCATCAGGCAGCACAGCTCTGCGAGCCCAAACCCTGCAGGTGTGAACTCTCTGCTTGGCTGATGCTGCTGCAATCGGGGGGAGAGCCTCCTGATGCTCTCCATGGAGAGTGACTGCCCCACCAGCCCAGGCACCAGGGATGGGTTGGCTGACACTTCCCATGGCCCCGGTGCTGCCATCATCTCCCACAGCCAGGGTTTGTGCCGTTCCTCCCCTCTGCTTTCGCTGTCCCGTTCTTTTCCATGTGCCTATGGAAAGAACAGGAGCACTTGACTCCAGCAGCAGCACAGGGCCAGGGGAAGGGGGAGAGCACTGCCACGCCTCGCACCAGCGCTTCGCCACCCGGGCAGCGCCGGCGCCCGGGCTGGGAAGGCCGAGCAGCGCTCAGGGTTTCCAGTAAGGCTGTGGCCGTGGCGGGGGGCAGGGACAGGGGCAGGAAACATGCAGCAGGAAGCCGGCTGCCGCTGCCCGGCATTCCTTCGCGCTGGAAACCCGAGTCACGCTTCCTGCGGCGTGCCGGGACAGCCTCCGCCCCGAGCAGCGCCGCGGGACACAGCGCTCGCATGGTTTAGGTGACTTCGCTGTGGAAACGAGCAGTGCCCCATGGCAGTGAGTGCCACAGAGAGCCCTGTGCCCCCGTGGCAGTGCCTTGTTGCTCCTGCCCCACCTCAGACTTGTCACAGCGTGTCTCCTCCGTACCCTGCCCACAGAGATCCCATTTCCATGTGCACCTCTGCTCAGCACCTCCTGGG
Organism: Climacteris rufus; assembly: GCA_013398175.1. Taxonomy (NCBI): domain Eukaryota; kingdom Metazoa; phylum Chordata; class Aves; order Passeriformes; family Climacteridae; genus Climacteris; species Climacteris rufus. The sequence goes on along the minus strand of VZRZ01001598.1, from coordinate 54,953 downwards.
GTTTGACCCTGGAGAAATGCAAGCCACTGTGTTTTAGGACAGTTGGCAACAGACCCATGACTAAGGTTTCCAGTATTGTTTCCTCTCCTCCACCCACATGTGGCCCACAGAAAGGCCATGGCCAAGAGCAGGGCTTGTTACCGTATTCCCTCCAGCTTTCCCCATTTCCTTATGCATATCCTGCTGCCTGCAATCCAGGCAGGGGGACAAGACTTTGGGCTTTTCTCCCAAAACCTCTTCCACACTTAATGCTTTGTGTTATTTCCTGTGTTAACGTGCTTGTGTCTTAGCCAGAAAGACCTCAACTGATCAATAATTATTGTGTTTACCTTTGCTTTCCTTCTAGATCTCTGAGTTTCTCCCTTGCTTATATCCACAGACAGTTCCACTAATCCATGTGCTGATTAAACAAGTTTGGGCTCTGTGCTAGCACAACAGCATGTCTCCAAAAGGGCTACCAGCTTTGTCTTCCTCTGCCAGCCCCCCAGGTGAGTTCCATCCTCAGCAGGAGGCTAATGTCTGAGTTTACTCTTGTTCCAGAAAGTCCATGGGGTGGTCATGTCCTCGTTCATTTCTCCTGGCATCCTGCAGTCATGCCAAGCCACTGCTGCCCCTGGTTTCAGCCTCACTGCTCTGTGGCCCTGTGCTTTCTTTCAGCATGCAGGTGAGAGCTCTGCCTCAGTGTTGATCTCCATTCTGGAGATCTTCTCCTGTCTGTGGAAGTGTGAGCAGTGGGATGACTGCAGGAGCCCCTGCTTCAGAGCTAGGCTGGTACAGCTGGAAAAATGGGAAAGCAGATGGGCACAGGTCATAAGAGAAGTTTCATTGGGCAACTTTTTGGATAGAAAGAGGGTTGTGGTACCTGTTGAAAGGTGACACATGCCAGCATGGCTTAAGGGTGCAAACTGGGGCAATGGAAACCGCACAGTTCACAGCAGGGGACAATATAATAACCACCATTGAGGCCAGTACATGATTATCTAGGCCAAGAAAGCCTATTTTTCTCTTCTCTCTCATTCCATTACAAGCCTAACTAGCCTGGAGTACGGGACAAATCTTCACTGCAGAGTTTTCCTAGCACAGCTCTGCCTTGGTGAGGGTCAGTGCTTCAGCCTACAAACCCCCAGTGTGTTTTCTTGGCAGTCCTTGTTCTGGCAGCATAAGCCTGGCCCACCAGTGATCTCTGCTACCTTGGCTGCCTTTCACAGCACACCTGGAAGCGGGCTGATCCCTGTTTGAAAGCCAAGCTCCACCTGTGACCTTCACCAAACTCCCTGAGCACAGCCCAGCCCGCTCACAGCAACCCAGAGTGAGTGTGGTCCCCGTGCCCCTGCCACCTCCCTCCAGCAGCAAGCCCCCCTTGATAAGAAAACTCCCCCAAAGCCCACTGCCAGCTTTCCCTGGGCCCATCTCCCCCTGCAGAGGGATCAGCCCTCGGCCAACCTGCCGCTGTAGGAAGCGGGAGCGCGGCTGGTGGCTGCGGTTTCCCACGCGGCCGCCCTGGCAGCCGAGATTGCAGGGCTGCAGCAATGAGTTACCCAGAGCGGGGCCCAGAGCGCCCTGCAGCCAGCGGGGCTGCCCGGGGAGGAAATCCCAGCGCTTCGGGAGCTCCACATAATCACAGGCAGCAAGGAGCAGGAAGCACTTGTTAGGAAGGAGCAAGGAAACGGAGCCGCTGCCTCGACCCAAGCACACTTTTTAGGACCGGAAAGTGGGAGTAGGAAGGCATAAAAGTGCTTTGAGCTTTCACAGAGGATTGCAAAGGGCAAAGGGTGAGGGGAGAGGGAACAAACACCGGCGGGGCTCTCGAGGAGGGGGCAGCCAGCGTGTGCGTGCTGTGAAGGGGACTTCACGGTGGAGCTGCTAATTAAATAAGAAAGGCTCGTCTCCATGCTTGTTAGGTTAACTCAGCAGGGATATTGCAAAAGCAAATTCCTCCCAGCAAGTGTAATTAGGGGGCCGGAATTCCTCCGGTTCCTTGTCCTCCCTGCGAATCCTGCTAAAGCCATCAGGTGAGGACACCGGGTGAGGGGGGAACATGCGAGTCCTGTGCAATAACAACCCCCCTCCCAGCATGGCAAGGATTTCAAATCAAGGCTTGACATTTTACTCTCTGATTATTCCAGGGTGGAAAATACACATTCAACAAAACAGGCTCGCTCCCTGGGCTGGGTCGCAGGGCTGCTTCCCCCAGGACCACACGCTCACGTTAAGATGGAAAGAGGACGGTGAGGGGTCTGGGCAGGGCACTGGCAGCTCCCAGCCCACAGGATTTGGGAGGTGTCCACCACAGCACGGTTGTCCTGGATGGTGATACTGACCTGTCCATGATCTGCTTCATCTGCCTTGCCCAGGGGGACACAGCTCTAACCCAGCACAGCAGGACATTCTGGGGTTTGCCTGGCAAATCGTGGTGTGTGTTGCTGTGCTTGTGCCAGCGCTGCCTGTGCAGGCAGAAGAGGATGCTCGTGGGGGACAGCACGTGAAGATGTGTCTTGCCTGGCACTAGGGGACACCAGGTATGTCTGAGAACACAGGGGCAATGGGAGTTACGTGGCATGGATGGAAGGGGAGAGCCCAGGGCTGGCTGGAGGGGATGGAGGGCATGGATGGAGGGTGAGGGATTGGGAGAGGAAATGTGGGGGGAGGAGAAAGGGTGAGCCTGGGACCTTAAAGAGCAATTAGTCAAAGCTGAATTGTTTTTCTAAACTCTTAATGAAAACAAAGAGTAGGGCATGGCCCAGATGGTGCCAGGGGATCAAATAAATGTCGCACTCAGGAAGCAGCTGCTACTGGGAATGTTTCCTGCCAGCCCTGCTGCTGCTCACAGCCACTTTTATTATTTGTTATTTTTCAGGACTGCAGCTGGGGTTTCCCTCCAGCTGTGTGGAAATATGCTTAAGGCTGGTCCATGCAAACGGCCTGCTAGGGCTGGTCCCTGGCCCATGGCAGCCCCAGGGCACGCCACCTCCCTGCCTGGCATCTGCAGCCACCCTGCTCCATGGCAAGGCCTCTGATGGAGGAATTTCATCCTCCACCTCCCACCCAGCCTGGTCCAGCACCATCCTTGGTTTATACGTTGTGTGCCTTTATCATGTGTAGGGTTTTACCCAAGGGCAGTGTCCTGTTTCCCTGCTGAACCCAAGCATCTGCCAGTGGGAGCTCAACCTCTGTCTGCTCCATATTGTTGGTGTGACTGGCCAGAAACAAGAAATTTTAGTAAAATGAGCACTTTGGATGTTGTGTCCATCTGCCTGCTGGGTTTTGGAGATTAAAAGGTGGGGAGGGTGTTTCGGCCTCTAATTCCAAGGGTTAAAATTACCCTTGTTTTTAGATAAAAGTTATAAATCACAACCAAACCAAAGTTCTTCCAACTCCAGCGGCTGAGATTTAAGAAAAACACCAAACTCAGCCAAATGAGCTTTCTAGCCATGAGCTGGCAGCCATGTGAGCTGGCAAAGGGTAGTTGAGAGAGGACTTGTGACCCAAGCCAGTTGTGGAGGTTGGTGTCCCTTTGAGGCAGGGAAGAGTGGCTGACTGAAGGGGGACTGTGTTCTGTCCCCCATGCTGGTGCGTCTCATCCAGTCCACCAGCAGAACTTGTGCTCTTTGTTTTTGGAGCACAAGAGCCATGACTGGCTCACATGCACTTTTCTGTGCACATCAGTTACGTAAGCTCAGGTTGTGCCAGTCCCACAGTTTTTCTGGGCTTTCCAAGGCCCCTGAAAACGTGTGTGCAAAGAGCTGAACTGGTAGAGGAATGACCTTCTTAGTGCTACCACAAAGGGAAAGAGCACAACATGTGCTCAACACTATATTAGCCAGCAGAGACTACATGGGACTGTGCTTTTGTGGCACTAAATGGTTGGACATTGCTTTGTAGGGCAGCTGCCCACAGACCAATGCACTTTTAAGACATAAGAACCATGGTGGTTGGTGTATATCCAAGTATTTTACTGGGAGACCAGATGGAGGGACCACTTAGATCCTTCCTGAAGAACTGTGTGCTCAGTTCCTGCCCCTTGCTTATTATACATGGAAAAAATATGTCAAACATGCAGTGTTATGGTACAGCCTGATCTTTGAGGATCTCATTTTCCACCCAAGCCTTTCCCTGTGTGCTCAGGAAGATGAACATGGACTCTTTACTGAGGCTCGTGGCTGGCTTTCTTTCAGATGTGAGTTGGATACCTTTGAGCTGGCTCTGCTGCTCAGGAATTTGGATTGCCCCAAACAGCAGGTATGAGGCTTGTGTGAGTTCCCAAACACGGGGAAAGAGCTGGGCAAAAGGAAGCAGCCGTGGAGCAGCCAGCACTGACTGGGATGGTGGGAGAACCCTCAGTGTGCCTGGGGTTCAGCAGCACAGCCCCAGCACGGTGCTCCAGCACACTGGCAGGGCAGGAGTGTTTCCCTCCTGAGCCGTGTCCCGGGAGTTTTGCTCCAGCCAGACCGTCAGCTCTGGCCTTGTGGCAATGTGGAGATGCCCACTGGGGCTTTGGGGCTGGGTCAGGGTGGGGGGCTGTTTCCCGGCTGTGATGGCCAAGGCTTTGCCAGCTCATGCTGGAGACACCCCTTCCCTGCCCGTCACAGCATGTCCTGGGATTTGTGGTTACGTCCTCGGAGCTGTTTGATCCGCTCAAATCACAGCTGATCAAAGGGGCAGCTTACGAGAACAAAACACTGGGTGACTTCCTCCGGTGGTGCCAGAGGCAGCCCTTCAGAGGCGAGATACAAGAAAAGAAGAAATCAAGAAATCTTTTAACTACTGAGTGTCTTGGCTCCTCAGAATAGCAGCTTCTGTGGGACAGCCCTGCTGCACAGCCCAGGCAAGATCACAGTTAGGGAGGTTTTAAAAAATGTACATCAGGTCTGGGGTTTGCACATCAGTTGGGAGAGGGAAATGACAGCAAAAGTGGGGGCATCTGCCAGCCAGCCATGGTCACCCCATTCCCTCTGTTCACATTCTTATTTCCATGAATGCTTTGCTGGACAACATAGGATATTGCTCTCAGGCATATGGTGGCATTCTTGGGGTTGTCCTGTGCAGAGCCAGGAGCTGGAGTCGGTTATCCTTGTGGGTCACTTCCAACTCAGGATATTCTATGACCTTATGATTTAATTATTTTTACTTGGTCAGCAGAAAAAAGACAGCTAGTGAGAGCTGTCCTGCAGCAATAAGCATGCACTGGTGACCACACATTGCCATCCTGCCTGAGACATTGGGACTGTCACCAGGTGGGAAGAAGCTCATCCCAGGTAGCTGCTGGCTGGGTCTGCAGACTTCCCCGTGGTCCCCATGCTGGGTGACCCTCTAAAACTTCCCAACTCTCTTTTTGACCTGTCCAGTGAATTGGGAGGTTTGCTGTTGAACAGAGACTGTGTTGAGCATAATTTCTGGAAGCTGGAGCATCCTCTGGGATGGTTGCTCTGACCTTGATGGTCTCAGGAGTAAATGGGATGGGCTTTTCAGAAGGACTGTGTAGGAGTGACCACCACTCCAAAGGGAGCTCAGGTAGAGCTTAGGGAGCTTTCTGTGCTGGTCTGTGTATTACCAGGACATCAAACGCTGAAAAGTGAATTTCCCCCCATTACATGTGAGTGGGAGCAGATGGGCAGAGAGTGGAAATTCACCCGGTGGTGGGAAGCATTAAAGAGGGTTGGGCAGAGGTGTGCTCCCCACCCACCCTCCATGCTCTGGAAAAAGCCTGCTCCCCAGGTAGTGGAGGAAACTGGCAGTGATGATGTGCTCCAGAGGTCACTGTGCAATCAGGGAGGCTATTTATAGGTCACTAATTGATTAGGGCAGCCACAGCAGGAGGAAATGACTTTCAGGAGTGACTGAAAACCGCAGTGCCCAGCCAGCTTTGGAGAGGTCTCAGGGAGAGCAGAAAGTCCTGAAACAATCAAGACACTTTGGAAAGAGGCATTTCTCTGCCATGGTGCCTGACTTGGGGTATGGCCTGGAGACAAGTTGCACACCTGCCTGTGCTCTTTGTGGGGACCAAGGACAGAGTTGTCATTGGTCTGGAAAGCCCCACAGAGATACTGGTGGCTGTACTCAGTGACAGGGAATGAGATGGAGCATTTGGCTCTCCCTGTAGCCATCCCTCAAAGGACCTTTTATCTCTTCTGAGCTCCAGTTAAGAGACTTTGTCCCCAGGAGGGGCTCTTAGGATTAATTAATTAAAAGCTGATAAGTAAAACTGACACCCGCTCAGAGAATGCCTTAAAGGCCAGTTGATGTCCTCCTAGGCAGGATGCTTTTTTTCCCTTGACTGCTTGAGAGACCTGTATTCCCTCCAGTCAGTCTGACCTCACAGTTGGCCATTGGGCTACTCAAGCCAGAGCATCTCAGAGCAATTTTAACTTTTCCTTACAGCCTGGAAGATGCCACACTGATCTCCAGAATAAACCTGGGCAATGTCCTGTGCTGTGACAAGGGAAGAGCATGTTTTCTGGAGGTCCTGATGTGAGATCCCAGCCCACAGGGCTGTGAGTAGTGGGGAGCTGGTTCATGCTGGGGCTGCCCGAGGCGAGAGTGCTGAGCTGGTGAGAGCTGCAGGAATGCACTGTCTCCGAGTCTGCTCGTTTGGAAATGGTGCTCTTTTCAACGGTTCTGTTATCAGATGGAGCATTTCCTTCATCAGTGTTAATATCCATGTAGTGAAACAATGAAAGGGCTTCCTATCAGTTCCAAATAGGACGTGAAAAGCTCTCAGCGTTAAGAGTAGAGGATGCTGGAATAGGGCAATGGGAAACGCCTGAGTCACTGAAATGCCTCTTTGATTCCATGAGGCTGATATGTTCAAAAGGGAAGAAGAAAAAAATAAAAAGAGAGAGAGCAGAGCTAGTTAATGATCCGCGGGACAGAGAACAGGAAGGGCCAGCGATTGCAGCGTGGGCTCTGCAGAGGAGGGGAGGCACAGGGGGATGTCTGGCAAGGCCTTTGGAAAGTGGAGAGTGCAGCAGGGAACTGAGCACAGTGAGCTGCCCAGTTTGTTTTTGGAGAGGTGGAAGGCACAATGGAGAAATCCTTTCCCAGCCTAACCCTGCACCCCTTGCCCTGCTGCCTCTTGGCCAAGGTGTGCCAGCTCAATGAGGGATCGGTGAACTGCAAAAAAAAACTTTTAAATCCCTGTGATTTAACAGTGCCCAGAGCACTGCAGATTTGGAATAGGGGAAGGGAAAAACTGCTTTGCAAAGCACCAAGGTCACCAGCCCACAGCAGAGAGGATCTGATCCTTTCCATTGTCTGTTGTCCCAACGGGAGGACGTGCACGGCCGCTTGTGCTGGAGCTGTGCCTGCAGGCAGGCAGGAGGGAGGGATTTGCTGAGGTTGGGCAGCACCTGCTGTCCTGGGGCAGAAGGAGCAGGATATCCCAAGCCCACAGAAATCCCTGGCCTGGAGTGGGGCAGGTGGCCAGGGCAACACAGACACTTTCTGCTCTTTGCTGGGACTGAAGGCCTCCCTGCCTGTTCCCACTGGCCAGGTGTAAATCTCAAGGCCACCAAACAAACGCAGGGGCTGTGATGTATGCCAGGTCAGAGGCTGCGAGCACATTTTTTGCTGTTACAGGAAGAGCTGCAAATATTTCAGACATAACCTGTTTTCTCTCTCTGTTTTGCAAACCAGCCCCAGTCGCCTGCAGGCAAACAGCCCACTGGTCATAATGGCAATGGCTTTACCGTCCTCCCTGAGGAAATTCCTCACTGGAATGAGTTGGAAATTGTGAAGAGGAGGAGGTCGGACTTGCTCCTTCATGGTGGTAAGAACACTTGGCGCTACAAAGCTCAGTGAAGAGCAAAGCACTCAGTGAGAAGCAGGTTTCTCCCCACCCTGAGAAGTGCCATGGAGGGCTGTACCCAAGGCTGCTCCCTGTGCTGGGTGATGGAGCAGTGCACACCCAAAATCACCCCTCTCCTGGCTGCATGGCCACAGGTGGGATATGTAGAGGTGTGCAGGAGTCCCTGTGAGCCTACTTTTCCGGACTGTGTCCCGTCCTCCACCCTGGCTTGCCCAGGCGATTCGTGTCTCCCTGTTTGCCTCGCTCCATGGGGAGCCCCATCTCCGGGCGAGGTGCAGCCCACGCCGTCCCACCGCAGCTCCCATCCCCGCACAGGACAGGGCTGCCCTTTGTGACGGACGAGAGGGGAGGCGATGAAAAGCCGGGGGGAGACGTGCCAAGGCTGGAGGGAGCCCAGCGCCAGGGGCGGGGGCAGCTGGGGAAGGCTCGCACACAAAGGGCCGTGCTGTGTTCACACCTGCGGGGCGGCCGGGCGCTGACAGGGACAGTGACACCGCTGACAGGGGCACGGCGCTGGCAGGCAGCGGCGGGGCGCTTCAAATAAAGGCAAGCGGCGCGGTGACAGCAGACGGGCTCGACTGCACAGGGGAAGGCAGCTGCGGTGGGCATGGGCTGGGGACAGGGACAGGTGGAGGTCGGGCAGTTGTCTCTCCTCCTCTGTCTCTGCAGTGCCAAAGCCTGGGCAGTAATGTGGTGTGTGCGGGGATGTGTCTTGGCCAGGCTGTTTTCTACCACCAGAGAAATGGAGGGGCTGGAGCCAGGGCTTGGGTGAAAGCTGGACAAGATACTCTGAGAAGGCTCCCCCCATCTCCATCTTCTTGAAAATGTACAGCAGATCCCAGCCCATCCATCAGACCTTTCCATGAGTTTCCTTAAGTCCCAAATGAGGAACTGCTGTGGGCTTTCAGCTACTTCTACTGTCACAGTGTCACTGTGTTTGACTCCACAGTCATGCTGTGCCCTTGGCTTTCTGTGTCATATCCAGGGCACGTTTATGCCCAGGACTGCAGGTGGGGCTGGGTTTTGTGAGCACCAGTGTGAAAAATTCAGGTGGGGATTCAGCAGATTTTTGTCCTTACTACACTTCAGGGGGTTTCATCATGGGGCTGTGGTGAGCACCCCTCACCAGAAGGTGAGAAGCCGAGGCTGCCCAGCCCTTTCCTTACAGTGTGCACCAAACCTCACCACTTCTAACCCCAAAGAGCCCATGTGGTCCAGGGCTGTGAGACTTCTATTGCTCCCCAGGAGCTGGGGGCCCGGTGCTGTGGGATTGCTTCCTCTCACTGGGATGCTGGGGTAACATCTCCCTTGGGTCCTGCTCCCTCCTGCCCATTGTCACCGGTGTGGGGACACCTGTGCCCACCTCTCACACAGTCCCCCACGTGTAGGGGGTGAGCAGGGGTTAGGGATGCTGGCGAAGGTGGGTCCGTGCCTCAGAGAGCAGGCTGTAGATGTAAGCAGCTTTCGTGTGCCTTTGCCCAGCTTGGCGGCCCGGCTGCTTTGGGAACAGCCGCGCCGGGGCTGAGCTCGGGAGCTCCCGGCAGCCGGGAAAAGCGGGCGGATGGTGCCCTCCGGCGGCCCCGGGGCCGGGCTCGCCGCCAGCCCGGAGCGCAGCCACGGCCGGGGACCCCCCGGGCTCTGGGCCAGGGAATGCGGGTGTCGCTTCTGTTCTTTTAGTTTGTTTGTAAGGGATGCTTTCCCTCCTGTGGTCTCTGCTTTTCCTTGGCTTCCCGTTGCCGAAATCCCCTCCCCGTCCCTCAGCCCGGGAAGATGCTGTGCGGCCACGGAGATGCTGCTGCACTGCGGGGCCAGACCCCTTCCTGGAGAGGAGCTATGGGGTCCCTGCAGCCCCAGCCTCTGGATCGCCGCCAGGATCCCGAGCCTGGCCGGCTCCCACTCAAGGGACGGTAACAGACCCTTGTCTTTATGTTCAGGAGATCTGGGAGTGATCTGGTCCTGGCTGGGCAGTGAAGGGGCTGGAAAGGGGTGGGGTGGCTCTAAGAAGGGCCTGGCAGGATGGGCACGCTGGGGTGGGCTCTGTTTGGTGCTTGGGTGTCCCTGTTGTGGCTGCCAGTGCACCCGACTCGGGCCCTGAGTGGGACCCAGAGTGTCTCTTTCCTGTCCCAGCTGGAAAGGGCTGGGTCCCTGACAGTTTTCCTGTTTGTGTTACACCCCACTGTTCCCCAGCAGCCTGTCCCTCACAGAGTGAGTGGTGAGGGCAGCAGTGACCCTGCTCCCCTCCCGCTGGCACCAGTGGCATTCCCCAGACCTCCTGCAGGAGGGGGATGGAGGAACATTGGGGCTGTGCAGATTAGCCCCTGCTGAGGTCTGAGCAGCCCCAGAGCCCCTTGTGAGGCTTCCTGAGCCACTGGCCCTTGGATCTCTGGGGAAGGCACATCCCAGTGGTGGCTTGGAGGAATCTTTCCCCTCCAGCTGGACTTGCTGCAGCAGGGGAAAGGGGAGGGATGGGCTCCCAGAGCCCCCTCCAACAGGCTGTGCTGGCTCGCCCACACGCTCACACCAGGCCAGCGGTGAGAGATGCCTCCTGGAGCTGTCACAGGATGACAACAGAGGACAGAGGCTCCCAGCCCTGCCCCACAGATGGGCTGAGGCAGGGCTGCCTTCAAAGCAAAGTGTGCATGCTCCCCAGCCTGCTGGGATTACAAAGTTAAGGGCTGGCATTGTTTCCCCAGTTCCAGTGGGGGTGGATACCAGGCAGGATTAGTCTGGCAAAGCTTCCCAATGTGCTCAGAGGGGCACAATAGGACCTTGAAGAGAAGAAGCTGCAGCGATGACAGGCAGAGGAGCGTCTCTCAGCAGCCCCTGCCTCCTGACGCAGGCGGGATGCGCTCCGAGCAGGTGCTGCTGCTTTGTGGCTGTGCCAGGACACCCTTCCCGTGGGCCCCAGGACCCCCCAGCACCACCAGTCCTGCGGGCAGGCAAGTGGGGGCAGGGCTGCCTGCAGCAGGTGGGGACAGGAGGGTGATGGGGTGCTGATCTGGGTGCCTCTCTGCTGCCCACAGTCCAGGTCACCCCCGTGAGTCCCTGGGGGTCTGTGCTGCCCATCCCTCACTGCAGACAGGGGTGAGCCCTTTGCCCCGGTGTTCATAGAGTATGAAGCTGCCTGTATTGTGGGCCAGGTGTTTGCTTCCCCAGTTCTTGGTTTTATAAATGATATTTAGCTCAAGAGGAAGCAAATCCACTGTTGGATTGGGGGACTCTGACAGTACCTCAGAGCAAGGGGAGCCCACTGTGGCACAGAGCATCCCCTGTGGCAAGCAGTTTCTTCCCAGAGCATCTCTGTGCTGCACAACACCATCACTGCCATCTGGGAATTCTGGAGACCCCTGGGATGATGGAACAGGCATGGAGGCACCAGGAGAGCCTGGGAAAAGGGGGGACATGTAGGTAAACAGGTAATGTGTGCATGGAGGTTATTTCTTTCTTAATCATTTGCATTCAGGAGCAATTAGAAGCTAAAACCTGGAGAGTGACAAAACCGTTGTCTTCCTGAGTTGTTGCTCCCCAGGGCATTCCTGCCCAGAGACCCACATCAACTCTGCAAGGGCTGCTCTGTGCTTGGTGCAGTTGTAGAAAGTGTGGTCACAAGGGGACTGGCAGCCCATGCAGGCAGCCAGCACTGAGGTAGCCCTTTCTGCTTGAAAATGGGTCCTCTGTGGGCATGGGTGGGGGGCCAGGACTCCTCAGGAGGCCAGGGGGGATGCAGCTGAACTGGATGCAGCTCCAGGAGCAGGGCTGTGGGGAGGGTAGCACCTGCAAGGTGCCAGGTGATGTTCTGAGCAGGTGCTGGGCAGAGGGAAGCCTATCCCCATACATAGGATTTCCCCAGGCTGCTGTCCTGCTCTGTGCAGGCCTTTTTGTGCCTGCTCAGTCATGTTCCTTCTTATGAAGTTTTTGCTGAAGTCTCAGTCACCAGGAGCCAAATTTACCTGAGTAGAAACCTGTACCTGAGCAGAGCTGCAGAGGTCAGCAAAGCAGTGCCAGGGACATTTACTGCAGTGTAAGGAGCTGCTCCATCAGTGAGCTGCAGTGATTGCCTGGGCTCCTGGCTGAAACCACAGCCTGGCAGCACCAACACCAGCTTCTGTTTGTCTGTGATAACTTATTAGCTCTGATAACTCATTAAGTGGCAGGGAACTTGAGTGTGTGCCATCACCTGCCTGGCCCAGCTCTACCAGCACAGGTCACACATGGGCTTGGCCCCATCCTGCTCTGCAAGAGCCTGTGCCTGGTGGAGGCAGGTGCCATGGAAGCAGCCAGGCTGCCACCACAGAGCCTCTGCCTGGCTCACGGCCTGCCACCAGCCGAGGCGCTGCAAACCAGGCTGAGAACCGAAGAGGTTCATCACACCCCAGGCTTCCTACCCACCTGGCCTCAGGATGACTGGCCTGGAGCAGAGACCCCAGAGCCAGGCTGGGCTCTCTCTGGGGTGGCTGTGGGGGATCTCGCTGTCAGCCTGGTCTCATGGAGCAGCCAGAGCATCCGTTAGGCTGCGTGGGGCCGGTGTGCCGTGTTTGTGAAACCCGCCACTCTTGCGGTTGACCAGAGCGCTGAAATAAGCCCGGCCGGAATTGGTGTGCTGCTCTGTATCCTGATGTGGTGAGCAGCTCCGACTGGTGAGGGTGGGGGCAGCCCCACTGTGCTGGCTGGTGGCAGCGGGACTGCGGGAGCTTGGCAGCACCGGCACGAGGGCCACACGCAGGGCCCCGCCGGCGCCCGGAAAGCTCAGCCTGGCACTAACGGAACTGTGATAAAAATGAACGTGACCAGGACAGCAGCACGGGGGAGATTAATGTCAGATTGTCAGAGGGGAGGAAACTCAGGCGGACAGCACTCAAACAGATACTGAAGCATGCTGGGGGGGTGAAGGGGGTAGATGCTAGTTTTCTGGGCATTGCTGCATCTGCAGATCTGCATCCCCCCCTACAGCCTTTGAGGAGAGAGGAAGGGACAAAGGGTTTACTTGAAGTGTGTGCATCACCCTTGTCAACCCTGTTCTGCAAATCTTCCCACCTCTGCAGGTGGGGGACCTGCTCCTCTGTACCAGCCTGAACAAGAACATGAACAGTGTTCCCTGCCTGAGACATTGCTGCACATCTCTTGTGGATCCCTGGCTGGGTTTGCTCTGCTTCCCACCACCAGAGCTTTGACTATGATGGGAGCACTCTTGGCTGCAAAGAAGGTGCTTCTCTATGGCTGCATGAGGAGCAATGCTCCCCTCATCATTGATATCAGCTGCCCCAGCCTTGCCCTCATTGCCACAGAAGACTGGATGTTCAGTGTCTCTCACACAGCCTGGTCCCCTGGTGTCACCACAGCTTCTCCAGGACCCCAGAGCTGCCAGCCTTGCAGGTACAAGAGTCTTTCAGAGGCCTCCTTTGCTCCATCACCTTTGGTGAGGTGGTTTTCTCTCTGCCCTCCTTGCTGCTCTGTCAGGGAACCTTCATGTCCGATGGGTCACACACTCCTTCCCACCTGGACGAGGCAATCCATGTCCTTACCCAGCCTCCAGTGCCTCACCTTCCCTCCCTATTCCCTGCTATCCCCTGGGCTCTTTGTGTATGTCCTCCAAGGAAGTACTGAAGCCCCTTAAAACCTGCCCATGTCATCATCCCAAACAAAAGTATCACTGGGATAAATGAGAGAAACACCAGCCCCAAAGCAGGGCTTCAATAAGTAGCTACAGGAGCTGGGGTCCAGTGGGGCCATGTCCACCCTGTTCACAGCTTTGCCCCGTGTCCCTCCCTCATCCCTCCTATTTCTGCCCTGAATGCCGAGCCCGGGGTTCAGCTCCGTGCTGGCCCGGCTGAGGCAGCAGAACCCCTCGAAACAGCAGCCCAGGGTGGGCCGAGGCTGGGGCCAGGTTGCAGCCCGGGAGGTGCCCCCAGGTGTCCCCGTGTCCCCGCGGCGGGCGCAGCGCGGGCCTGCAGGGACCCCTGGTGGCAGCCGGGAGCGGGGGACCCTCGGGGCAGCCCTGCATCCCCGGGAGCGGGGGGGTGCCTGCATCCTGGGAGCCGCCACGCTGCATCCCTGGGCCAGGGAGGGGCTGCTACCTACAGCGTCCCCCGAGCAGCCGCAGCTCCTGCTTTTCTGCCGTAAGAAGGAGAAGGGGAACCGAAGACTTTCCTCTTCCTTGGGCTGGATGAAGAGTGAGGGACAGGTATTTTCCATCTCAACCCCTTTCTAGACGGGTTTCCTTCTTCCCTCCCCGCGGGTCTGCAGGGAAGTGGATGGAGGGGCTGCAAGCACACGCTGAGCTATTGCAAAGGTGATGCTTGCCCTGGCTGTGAGAGCAGACAGTCCTGGGCACAGGTGGCAGGAACGGGTGACAAAACCTTCTGTGAGCCATGAAGGGTACATCCTGCAGGAGCAAGGAGCTAGGACACAAGGGTGTGCAGTGCCTGTCTGGGCTGCCTTGTTCCCTCTCCACAGGTTTTGGGCATCCAGAGATGCTGAATACACGTGATGGAAATTGAAGTCCACTTGCAAGTCATCAGTAAAGAGTAAGGATAACAAATTTTGGCACTGCCCTGCAATAGAACTGTTGCCAGTTCATAAAGCTGCTGTGCAGAGGCACCCTGTGGCAGGGTACCCAGTGTCCCAAAGACAGCAAAAGCTTCTGCCTGTTCTAATTCTCTGTCATGGGAAAATCCCAAGGCGGAGGTTACACCACGTTTTGTGGGCAGAGCTGGCCTGGGACCCAGGGCTGTGCAGGCAAAGGCAGGGGGCACTGCGGGCGCAGGAACCAGCAGGGATGGGGTGAGGAGGGAGGGCAGGCAGGGTGCAAGCCCAGCTCGCTGCCCATGGAATGCACATCCTCCTGCTGTGCTCTGGCTCCTGAGGCTGCTGCCCGTGCTCTGCACTTGCCATCCACAGAGGCACTGCTGTTCACAGAGTGCTCTCGAGCTGTTGTCTGGGAGAAAGCCAAGAGGTCTTTGCATCCATTCACTTGCTGGAGAGCTGCAGCCTTGCTCAGAAGTGAGTCTCATTCATTTATCTGGATGATGAGGAATCCTTCAACTTCTGCTATTCTGTCCCACCAGCTCCTTTTCAAACAAGCCAGGTGTTGCATATCCCGAACAGCACGCCCTGATATGAGGGACCAGTTTATCCAGGATGGCTCAGTTAGGATGCTCACTCTGGTGTTCTGGTTGTATTGCTCCTTTTTAGCCTTACCAGCTAAGTAATTTGTCTGCCCAGTGCTGGTACTCACTTGTTCCTCCATTCCTGAACTCACACCTTGTCCCTGCTAACCCACACCATGTGGATGTGCTCTTTCATCACCACCTCCTCTAAATCCTGCTCCTCATTCCTCCCTGAATGCCTTCAACTTGGATAATCTCCCTGGGTGCCATAAGGCAACAATAAAAGTGTGTTGGCACATACACTGAGCAGCAGGGAAGCGTGGTTTTGGCTGCCTGGGACCCTGAGCAGCTGGATCTGACTGAGAACACCATCCTGCCTTTTAGGCACAGCAGACCTGGGGGCTGGCCCTGAGCTCCTCACTGTCATTTCCTTCACCAGTCCATTTTTCTCTTTGCACAGCAGCTGCCATCCCTGTTCTGAACCATTGCTACTGTGATGCTTCTCTGTGGGCAATTAGCATGAACATTTCACTGGGGGAGGATATTTGGTAAGTCAGCATCTCTGGTCTTTGGTCCAAGCCCAACAAGCCCTGGACCACTCCAGTTTGGACCAGTTCAAGAATCAGAGGGCAAGAAGTGCCCATGGTCTTTTTGCTTGAGTACTTGGTTGACAGCAAGAACTTGTCCTAATGACAGGCTCTGGGGCAGAGCCTTGCACAGCTGCCCAGTAGCCTTGTACATCAGGAACTGGGAAGGATGGGGAGAGAGCATCGTGTTGTGTCCCCCGGCAGCTGGATGTGGCAGGGTGGGGTGGTCAGAGGCATGACATGGAGGCAGCCAGCAGAGCCCACATGCCCAAGCCAACATCTCCCCTCAGTGAGGAGGGACCCAGCACAGTGTGCACTGTGGCTCCTGCTTTAGCTGTGAGCTCACAGCGTCTCTGTTCTCTGCCTCTGTGCTTTCTGGCATGTGAGGAGGGGGCTCCTCTCTCTCGAGTGTCCCAGGCTGTGCTGAACTCAGAGGTGTGGGATATTCTCAAGGCACTCTTGCTGGGCTCGGCTTTTTCCTGCCTGCGCTGGCGGGCTGAGGCCGCTGCATCCCTGCTGGCCAAGAGATGCTCTGCACCTCAGGGCTGTGCCACGTGGGCCGCTGCCATGTGCAGCCCTCGTGTCCCCATGGGAGGAGGACACTCCCCATGGCCTTTGGAGCCCCTGGCACAGCAGTGACTTTGGGCTGGCCACCACAGAGAGCCACCAATGCAGGACGTGCCCTGACACCAGAACCATCAAAGCAGGGTCTGCCATGGCAGGTGAGGCCCACGCCGACCCTGGGGTGCTGCTCCAGCTTCTGTGTGCACGGCTGCCGTGCTGGGGAGGAGGAGGCAGCTCTGTGGTGCTACGTGGGGCCCTGCACAAGATGGCGGTGGGGCTGGGAGGGGAGGGTGGAGGTCCCAGCGAGCCCACCATGGCCCCAGTGGGGTGAGCTGCCTTGGCTGTGCCTCAAGGCCCTGGAGCAGCCCCAGAGGAGCTCCCTGTGCCCAGAGGACGTTTCCTGTTTGCTGCCCGCGCTGAAGCATCGGCCCTTCAACCGCCGCCAGGCCTCTGCTTCCGGCAGGGGCTCCCGCCCGGAGCCCCCCTGCACTATCAGCTCACCAGATGCCTTTTTCAGGATACTGTGGTAAAACTGTGCCGGGCAGGCGCTGTCATTTGGGGTTTTCTCTCATGTCAGCTTCGAAGACAAATTGGACAAGGAGGAGCGAAAGGGGGGGAAAGAAAAAATAATAAATTTAAGCAAAAAAAAAAAGAAAGAAAGAATGATGCTCGCCGCCATCCTTGGCCAGGGCTGGCCCCTGTGCCAGCGTGGCAATGGGTCCCCCAAGCGGCGTGGCCGGCGGTGGCTGGGGACAGGGCAGGTGGGGGTGTCCAGCATGGTGGTGCCACCCCCCTGGCACTGTCGGCCTCTAGTGGCAGTGGAGGCAGCGAGGGGCCGTGGCAGCACCCTGGGCCCCATGGGCCCCACCAGCACCATGGGAACCTTCTCCTGTCCCTCTGGGCACTGCTGCCCACTGGGACGTGGTCCTCATCCCAGTGCTGCTGCCTGGTAGGACATGGTTCCCCTCTAGGACATGGCCCACCCTGCGCTGGTGAGGGAGAGGGTGCCGGGAGAGGGGGTATGAGGCACCCTTCACCCCTTGGCCAGCAACAGCTCAGGGTGACCCCCAAGCAGTCTCTGGGCCACTGGTCCGCAGCCACCAGAGGGTGCTGAGCAGCCAACAGACTGGGCAGACTGGGAGCCAGGCAGCACTGCTGGGGATGGAGGGAGGGAAATGGTGAAACAGCACGTGGGAAGTCTGTCTTTCCATCTGTGGAGCCGTGCAGGGAATGCTCACCAGGCCTGCTGTGGGGCTGGGGTACTCGAGGTGGTGTGCCCCATGGCAGGGATGGTCTGTGGACAGGCGAAGGGGACAGACCAGGGATGCTGCTGAATGTGAGAGCCTGTCACAGCTCGCTGTGCTGCTGTGGGGTGTGCACAAGTGTGATGTGGCTGTGCTTCCTGAGGCTGTAACGCTACAGGCAGCATTAAACCCTGGTGCTTGCATGGCACTTGGCATGTGCTCCAACTTCAGGTTGGCTGGAAGAGACAGTGCTAAACCAGGCATGCTTTTTGTTGTGCTTCCTCAGGGTGTATGTAGACAGGGCACCTCCAGAGCCAACCATAAGCCTGCAGAAATCACTCTGAGTTAAGCCTGGTGATTTTCTTTTGTTGGATGAAAAATAAATTAAATAAAAAAGGTGGTTGGGCCGTGTGGAGCAGAGGGGAGGTGTCAGCATGGGGAGGGAAGACAAGGTTGATGGTACAGAAATAGTACTGAGCTATCCCCACCCACAGAGGATGGATGAGGGGCTGGCTAGGGCCAGAGGCTGTGGGTGGGAGTTAACATGCACCTAATATAAAACCTGATTTTCCTTCCAGCCCTTGAGTTCAAGCATCCACTGGAGGATGATTTAGACCTCCTGGGCTGGTCTTCAGTTATGTAGTTTCCCTTGGAGGACTATAAGTGAGAAGTTGTTCTCTGGCTGCCTGGGACAACGAGGAGAAGCTGTGGGTGTGGGTATCACCCAGGTGAGCAGGAGAGGTGGGAGGAGGTGGGGGGAGCAGCAAGACACCCATGCAAGGCAGGTGGCTGTGCTGTGCTGGGATCTGAAATCATGGCTGCTCGCTTTCGCCAGCAAATCTTGCATTTGTGTGGTTTCCTTTTCCTTCTACTACGTACACTTTTTTTTCCCTTCTCTTTTCAGTTTGTTCCTTTTGCTGCGGAGGCAAATTTCAACCCTTCTAACCTTTCAGTTCCAAATTCTGCACAGGAATAAAACTAAGCATGAACTCCCAGCAGGGCTCAGCTTTAATTACACACAAGATGTTAATCTGCTGGAGGGTCTCAAGTGCTCCTATATTTGAGCCTTCCTTCTGCTGCTCTGCAATTCCCCTGGCAGATCCCTCCCAACTCCTCACAGCCTCCCCAGACTGTTTTTTCTGAGCAAGATCACAAGTGAACTTTCTAGCCCAGAAAAGCTTCTGTGAAGAGCAGCAGAGACAAATACAGTCCTATGGCAGCTCCCAGCTCTCTCTTGAAGGCCTGGCGATTTTTGGAGGCAGCAGGAAGATGGAGGTGATCCTCTCCATTAGCCTGGGATTCCCCCTGCCCACAGGTCTCAGGTTAGACAGCCATGAGCATTGCTGAAAGGAAGAGGAGCCCTCCTGCATGGATTCCCTGGTGGCAGTGCCTACATCCTTGCCCAGTGTTGGCTGTGATGCTTTGGGAACCTGCTGGTTCCAGTTCCTCACACTTGATGAGCTGCCAAGCCTGGAAGAAATAAGGGATGTCCTTGTAAAGCAGCAGCTGGAGTTCAGGGATATCCCGAAGCCAGCCAAAAATGGTGCCAGCAAGGCCAGCCCTGGCCAGAGACCTGTTGGAGTGGCCCTGGTGGCAGAAGCCAGCATGGTGACAGTGGCTGGAAGAATAAAGCAAGCCCAGCCTGAGCCATGTGGATGAGAGACTGAGCTCCCTGATGGCTCCATTTGGGCTGCTCTACAGTAGCTCCTTCCTGTCCTCAGTGGGCACCTTGGGTCACACATCTGGCAAGGGGCAGTATCTGGGCACATCACGGAGTCTGAGCAGGGAGAAACCTTGGATGTATTTACAGTTTGTGAAACCCAGCCATGAGAGAGAGATTTTTAAGCCAGATCACCTCGAGCCCTCAGAGCTGATGGGGAAGATGGCAGGAGATGAACAGCTCAGTGCCTTCCTGGCCCAACAGGCACTCACCATTTTCCCCCAACCCATTAACTGGAAGCTGCTCCCTTTAAAATTGGCAGAGACAAACACTATAGCCATAATTGATCCATTTGCTGCCCTCAGGTGTTGCTGCTCTGCCTCTCCCCCAGCTCCTCCAGATCCTAAGCTCCTGGTAGTGCTGTGCATTTTCCTTCTTTTCTCATTTATTTTTAGGAGTAAATTTGCAGGAACCCAGAAACGGCTCAGGTTTCTAGGTCACCCTGCTGTGTGTTTGTTAGAAGGTGTATGTGCTGCTGCAGGCTGCTGTCACAGACTGCCAATGTGCAGCTGTCCCTTTGCAGAGCTCTGCAGGGAGGTTGTGTGATTTGGGACATGGGGTGACTCCCCAAGAGTTCTAGGGGTTGCTGGCACAGCAGAGCAGGCAAAGAAGTTGGGGACCTGTCTGGGGGATGAAACTTGCCCTGGGGAATGTCACAGCATGTGTGTGTCTTTGCTACTTCATAACCCAGCTGAAACACCTGGAGGAGCTGGGCCTGCCTCCACAGGGGTCTCTTGCCAAGCCCAAGGACCCACACTGAGCCCCACAGCAGGGCCATTTCTGGGCTACTCACCCCAAATTGCCCTTGCCCTGAAGGAGCTGCACTGGGGCAGAAGGGAGCACGGTGTGGGAGGCTGAGTCCCCCTAGGAAGGGTGGCAGAAGGGAGCTGTGTGGAGAGGAGCAAGGCATCACTTCTGCACTGGCTGTTTTATTCTTGGCCTCAGGAATTGGGGCAGCTCTCCCTGGGGACCTGAGGCCTTTTTAGCTGGGCCTGCCTGTGTTCATGCTGCCTATTTATAGCTGCTGTCTTTGCAGATGTGGTTGCCATTAACAAGCAGGATCTGAAGCTGCCCAGTAGCTGTGTGGGCTGAGGTGTGTGCTGATTAATCAGATCCCCCTGGGACAGAGAGGGAAAGACAGAGACACACCATTGAGCCCACAGGGCTTTGTAACAGGCACCACAAGCTTGGAGGGCTGAGCTGCCTGTGCAGGCAGGCAGAAGTGGTATGTGGGAAAGAAAGGTGGCACTGCCTTTCCTCTGGAAGAGCAGAAAATTAAGGGTGTCTTTGGGATCACCACTTTGATCCCTCTTCTCCTCCCCTGGACCTGCCTGCTCTGCCTGGGTGCAGCAGGCAGCCCTTGTCTGGCTTTTGATGCCCCAGTACCCCCTGAGTATTGTGTGTGTGTTCTGGCTCGGTGGATTAAGGACAATTTATTTTTTAGGTATTTGCAGCTGATCAGGCAGGATTCACTGTTTCAGGGCTCCCAGCAGCACCTGCACAGGGAGCAGAGGCAGGGATCTAGGCTTGCTCACTGCTGCAGGGTGAGGTTTGTGGGCATGGACAGAGCTGGCACCTGGTGACAGTGTGGTGGGTGCCAGGGCTCAGGTACTGCTGCAAAACACTCCTCACTAACAAACCACTTTGGAAGCTGTGTGGGGCAGAGGACTTTCCAACCCACTGCATCCTCTGTACAAGGAGAAAAGCATCCCAGGAGAGGATAAGGACAACTTTTACCCCAGGTACGAGGGGCTAGTAAGGGGCAGAGACAAGTGTCTGTGACAGACCTGGGCTGTGTGGGTCCAGGACAGACAGGCAGTGCAGGTGGCCTGGCAGAGGGCTGGAAGGAGTCCAGCTGCTTGTGCGTATCCAAGCTCAGGGCTTGCAGGGAGAACTGAGCCACAAGAGCTGTGTGTGCCCCAAGCCTCACACGGTGCCAGTGCAGGTAGTGGCACACCTCCACTCCCCTCCACAGCCACATGTGGCACTGGTTTCCTCGTGAGCCATTGCTCTGTGGGCAGCCACGTGCTTTGCCCAGTCTGCAGCCTCCAGCCCCTCTGCAGTGTGCTTCCTGCAGAAAGCTGCGGGTGCCCAGTGGAGAGGGCTGCACACCACTAGCCACCCCTGCCCTGCACACACCCACCACAGGCAGCTGCCTCCACCCACAGCTCAGGGCAGGCAGAACAGAGGCCCTTCTGTTTTTTTCTGTATGAGGATCTCTAACGACTTTGCTCTGAACAACTATGCCAGGCAAGGTCAGTAGGGAAGACCCATGCTGCTATCCCTGCAGTCAGCTCTGGGGTGTTTAGCAGTGAACAGGATGAAAATCTCTTATGAGGCTGATATTAGCAGGGAATTGCATGCACCCCCAAGGTATCCAGGTGTGAGCAAGGGCCTGTGTGGGTAGCACAAGGGATGCAAAGACTTCTGTCACATGCAGCACACAGTATGAGGCTGGCAGGAAGGGTTCTGTTGTGTTTTTCTCCCTCTAGGGGTGTAGGTGCATGCACATCCCTGGGGCACGAGGGCTCGGCCTTCTCTTCTGCCTGGGTCAGGGCCTTGTGGGGTGGCAGAGCTCTGACCTCAAGGCACACAGCTGACAGGGTGCAGGAGAACTTGGGACTGAACTCTGCTCCCCAGGGAACTGCACTGCCTGGCTGTGGGCAGGACAGGGCCACCCAGTCCCTCCCACCCCCAGCCCAGCACAAGACGTAAAGGCGAGGCAGTGATGGTTTTATTTCAAAGTAGAACAAAGTATCTTTTATTCTTTCCAGAGATGCGACATTCAGCTTTGCCATGAGCGTGGCTGTGCTCAGACTGGCTGTTTGTGTGCGTTTGCTCAGAGCACATCTATACAGGGAAAACCAAAAGCAGGAGACTTTCATAACCTGGCTGAGTCTCACCTCTGGTAAAAAACCCCATTCCCCAGCCAAACATGATGGCGTGGTCCCTTGCACAGCACGTGCTGCTGAGCAGACAGGCTTTATACAAAAATCTAAAAACAAAACGTACTTTCAGACATTCCACATCAACTTTTCCCCTAATTTTGCTGGGAAGGAGTTTTGGCTCAAAGTGTATGCACTCTCATCTCACTTCATACCTCTCCCCTGCACACAGCTGCTGATGCAGAGTTACAGAGCATCGAGGATGTTGTCGATTTTGGAGACCAGGTCCTGGCGCTTGTTGGAATGCGTCTTCTCGTTCTCGATGTACGTGTCCTTCTTGAGCTTGCCTGCCACCAGCCGCTCCGCCTCCACTGACGACTTCAGCACCAGCTCCTTCACCTGCCCATCCAGCTTCTGGATCTCACTTACCTGGCATGGTGAGAAACAAAGGCAGCATTAATGAGACAAAACAAAAAAAAATCCCTGCAGTGAAGCTGGAATAGAAGAGATGGTAGATGAGAGCAAAAGATGGGGTTGGTGCTAACTAGAAACATCTCCGATCCCTGAATGTTGCCTCCCAAGCCATCACCTCTCCCTGGCATCACATTATGAGCAATATTGCATGAACGGGTAACTAAGCAGTGCAGACAAAAGGGGCTCCAAAGACCCAGGAGCCATATTGGCAGGAGATTGTTAAAGAGTATTTAATGACAGATTTTAAAGGCTCCAAGCTGAAGCACAACTCTGACAGCTGGAAGCTGTGTCCCTACTGCTCACAGTGCATGAGTGGCAAGTCTGCAATGACAGAGCTCCTCTTTGAGTTAATAACAGATTAACCAAGGTGGCTGTGGCCTAAATGGACCTTAGAGACTAAAGTGTCCCTCACTTGGGGTTAAGAGGCTGTGAGAGCTAAGTGTTGAAATACAGAGAAAGAAGGACAGGACAGATTGGTGTGTGCTCATTGTGCCATGGCTTTCAACATGGTACAGCAAAACACCCCCTGAGGAGCATCACGTTACCCAAATTCTATCAGCACTAAATGCAAATGTGCAAGAAATAAGAGATGAGGGAGAATATTTTGGTTTGACTGGTGTGAGCACTAAAGTCAGAACTGTTAATGTGTTGATAGTTTCCATTTTTGCTTAAGTGTCACTGCCATGAGCTCAGTGAGAAGCATCAGGGTTGTGTTACAAAAGTATTAATCTGTACTAATGCAGCTGGTTCAAGGGCTGCTTAAGAAGCAGTTGTTTACCAGCAACACTTACACAGCTGCATAACTGAGATTACTGCAAAAATAACACTTTTCACACCACCTCTCAGGGATCAAGACATTTTCATATTAAAAAAACCAACCCAGACTGGCTGCAGAAACTAAACCCCAAATTAAAACTCATGTAGAACACTCGACAGAGCCAAGAATAGGAGAGGTTATAAAATAATTTTGAATTTCTTACTTTATCACATAAGTCAGAGCCTTCTGTCTTCAGTTTAGACTGCAGAGAGGCTATTTCATTTGTCAGGGCCTTGTGCTCCATCTCCAAAGACTTTTTGCCACTGTTGAGGGTGGAGATGTCCCTTGACTGCTTGTATTTATTCACTGCTTCATCAAAGTGACGGTACAGCCCAAGCCTCTTGTTCACCAGAGTAAGCACCTGCTCTGTGATGCAGGCAACCTTCATCCTGGCTTCAGCAGCTGGATCCTGCAAGAGGACAGGAGGGAAGATCAAAGCAGTCCTATCTTTGACCTGCATCAACCCATGCCTGCAGTCTGCCACAGGACTGTTACAGAAACTGCTCCCTTTGCAATTAAGCCAACTGACAGACATTAGGTGAATGGTGCAACTACTGATTAGAGCAAGTGCCTTTCAGCACTCAGCCCAGCCCAACAAACAGCTTAACCCATAGTAAAAACATTGCAGAAGGAGAATTCCAGACATCCCTTCTTCTCAGGGGGATTCCTTTTTATCCAGAAAGGAAAACTCTAGGTAGCCTTAGGAGACCAGTTCCACCCTACAAGATTACCAACACTCAGGTTGCATTAAAACAGCTCATTGAAGCATCTAGTGAAACATCTGAATGGCAGGAACATTCATCCAGAATTACTGATAGGAAAAATCTCCATCCATCAGCTGAAGAATCTGCTAATACTCCCAAAGGGCTCTTCCTCATACAGACCTTGGTGATGGAGAAATCCAGCCTGACGTAGACGATCACAGTAAAGAACAAGATGTAAAAGGCTCCAACCACCAAGAGAGGCTCCTGCAGCATCAGGATTTTGTTGAAGGTGTAATGAACCTACAAGAGAAGTTCCAAACACTGAGCAGTGCCCCATGTCCCTACAGGGGATAACTCCTCAGGCAGCAAAGGAACCAGCCATGCAGTCCAACAGGTATTTATTTCCAGAACCTAATACAGCTGTTCTGGCCATGCTGCTGAATTCAGAGGAGGCACAACTGCTCAGAGGCCACACTCACCACGATGTCCTGGATGTGCTGCTCCACCAGGTTGCTCTTGTGTGCCACGATAACAGGACGTCCAAAAGTGTCCAGGTATGTGTAGTGAAGCTCGTCTGAGGCACGATTGATTTCATAGGGGCTGTCCACATGGATATTCCTGTGGATGAAACCAGACAGGCCCATATGACTCTATGGTGCTTGAGATGATGTAACCCAGCACTTGGCTGGCCAACTGTGGGCTCTAGCACAGGGTAAATTATGCAGTTTAAACAAAGCTCTAAAAGGAAGCAAAGCTCTGTTCCAAGACCTCCTCCACATGCACAGTTATGGTTTTGATTCACTGTCCCCAGGCCATTAGAGCAGACTGGAAAATTGCCACCAACACAGCACTGTCTGCAGTAACAAGCCAGGAGGAATGACACTTACTTGGCACCTTCTGGCAGGACAATCTTGACAGTCAGAGAGTCTGTAACTTGCTCATCAAACACGTGGTCAACAAACCTCATCTTCAGGGCATACTGATCACCTAAGAGTGCAGAGCAGAGGGTGGTTACAGTTCCTCAGAGGACAAGGGACAGCCTTGAAGCTCAGCTCCCACCAGAGGCAGGAGCAGAATCTGCATGGATAATTGTGCAGCAGGGGGCACTAGCTCACTCAGATATATTTTAACCAGATGTCTACAAAAACCTAGAGGAAACATAAAAAAAGGTAGATTTGCATATTCTAGAAAAAAACAGCTAGCAACTGTTGTTGCTAAGGTGCAGTGTTCCACAGCTTTCAATTCTTTACTGTACAGCAACCCCCCTTAAACACAGAGGTGGAGGTTTCTTATTCCCTCCCCCTCTGCCACCCACCGAGATTGTAGAGGTACTCATAGCTTGGCAGGTTATAGCCAATGATGTAATGGGTTTTCCAGCCCCCAAAGAGCGGGAATCGGGGACGGATCTCCATCTCCACAGAGTCATCCAGGACAAGGAGGTGGCTGGTGGAGATGTTCCCAATTTCATCTCTGTAGTAGACATCCTGAGCAGCAGCTGGGAGAATGGTCTGTATGGAAAAAAGCAACAGTCAGAGCATGGGATGGGAGTTATTTCCAGCAAAACTGGCAAAACCAATAAAGGCTGGTAAGCACTGAGAAACTGGGCTCCCATGTGAGACATGACAAAATGGCCATTCAGTTGCACTGAGTGGTAAAATTGTGCTATTATAAGCAATCCCAGAAGTGGCTGCCAGCATTAAAATCACTTGGCCTCTAAATCAATGTGCTTTCTCCAGCCCAGTTTCAAACTCCCCAGACAGCAAGGGATCTCATCATGCCCACCAGGACAGCAATTCCCTTTTCACTCCAGCCCGCTGCCCTAGCTCACTGGGCTTGCTGGCTTTATGCTCAGCAAAATGAGATTTCTGTTTCTTACCCCAGAGAATTACAACAATCAATCCTAGAGGCTTCAAGCAGCCAGAGAGGTTTTGGTTCAGATGAGAACACATAATACTTTTTACATATGGCTAGCAGAGCCAGTGTTTTAATTCTTGTTGAGTGTTTTGTGAGCAAGGAATGAATGGCTGAGCTTCCAATTAATCATGTTCAACATGTTATGACAGAGAGGCAACTCTGAAAATAAGAGGGTGGGGACAGAATGAATGGCCCTTGCACAGCAGAAAACCAAAACCAGAGCTCTCAGTACAGGGGTAAGGGGTTTAGAGGGTCTCTGAGATTGGAGGGGTGGGAGTGTGGAGAAACACTACACACCCTGGTATGTGCAGTCTGTTTGACCAACAGATGCCTTCAAGTGTATAACCTCCTAATGCACCCTCCAAAAGCTGTTTCTATCTAGTGCAAGCCTTCTCTGAAAATAGATCAGAGCTTTAATATTTCCTTCTTATTGGGGTATGGTTACCAAACTAAAGGTGAAGGACAACTGTATTTTTTTTCTTCTGGGGTTGTAAGAAAGGGGAAAGCCACAGTTAAAAAAAATACATGTGCAAAATGTCAACCTTAAAAGACTTGACAGAAGAGATGCCACTGTCTGGCTGTCTCTGGTAGTCGTATCTGGAGAAAGGCCCTTTCAGCACTGCTCCTGTGTGCTTTAAATCAACCGTCTCTTCAACCGCAATGTTGCCCCAGTGAGACACCTCGATGACTCGTGTCATGCTGGTGATGGTCAGGAAAGGACTGTTATTTTCATAGTGCACCTTCAGAGTGTCCTAATGAGGGAAATAAAAGATAAACTGTTAGACCTGAAGTAAGGAGCAAGCTCTCCTCACAATTATCCACTCCAAGTGCCACACAGAAACCTCCTTGGCAGACCCTGCAGAAGTGAATCTGACAGCACAGGAAGGTCTGAGCCTCCCAGCCCAGTTCACACTGGGGTACCTGGAGGATACTCAGAGGCTACAACCTGCACATTTGGTTGTGTTATAATGGTGAGGGGGCTAGAGATGCAGATACAGAACCATGCAGAAACCAGTTTGATTTGGTCTGTGGACACCAAGCAGCAGACAGAATCCAGGAACACCTTGCTGGAGCAAGTGTTCCTGGCCTGCACACAGTCTAACTCAGGCTTGACCTGCAATTTCTACATGAAAGCCTTTGCTTCCCACTCCCCAGCCTCTGAGATGCATCTTTCATGTTTGCAAGATGCTCTCTGCAGAGCCACAGCCCCTTTGCACAGATGTTTACCTGGCTGTATGGAGGGATGTCCTTGAAGGGGCCGTATTCAATCATGTCCTCAGTGCGGGAAGGGTTGCCCAGCTTGGTGTAACTCTCCACGTTCCTGGAGGCCAGTTTGACCCGGGTGGTTTGGGTCTTGGTGAAGTATGGTGAGTAAAAATAGTGATTTCCTTCAAAGACCACAAACTGCTTCTCACTTTGGGTGATGTGCGTGGGGTAGGGCTGCAAGACGTGCGTGAAAACCATTTCAACAGAGACACGGACCTTGGCTCCTGGGGCCAAAGGAGATGGCAACTTCACAGAGAAGAATTTCCCACTGAAAGGGAGAAGAACGGGTAAGTCATGTGAGATCTCCCTTGAGAGAGCTTTCAGATTCACCCCCTACAACATGTGGATGGGACCCTATGTATCACATATACCATGTGTGATTTGGGTCAGTATTTTACTTGCTCCTCCAAGACATCTTGTCCCAGCAGGTGTGACTACTCTGGACTGGGGAAGCAGCACAAGGTGAACTGTGTCCAGGCACAGTTCCAGTTTTTGTTTCACAAAAATACCTAGTGCCTGTTTGGGAATAGAAATGGTGAACTGTGACCACAGGTATAAAATGTCTCTCACCTGGTGTCCCTTAATAAAGGGCCAGGGCATTACTCAAGGCACTGAGTACAAGAGACTAAGCATAACTCAGCTCCCACAAAAGCAGCTGAGTTGCATTTCAGAGAGATTGTCTCTGTCACAGGGCTCTACCCTCACCAGCAGTTGTGCATGGCTATGAGAAGCAGGAATGTGCTGCCTGTGCAGGGCTCAGCGCAGAGACCTCAAAACATGCGTGCTATATGCCAAGAAAAGAGCATCTGCAGGAGGGGAATGACTTCTACTGTGGTCTCCTGGGCTGCAGGAATTGGATTTGGCTGCTTGTGTGAACCGTGCTCCCTGCCTTTGTAACAGCCCAGGATGCAGCCTGAGTACAGTATGGATCTTTTCAGGAAGGAGACACTCAGGATCTCTAGGTATGTGGAACTGGGGCAGTATCTCTGCTTCACCATGAGGACTACTGTGAAGTCCCCATGCACAACTCCAGGTAGAGAGAGTACCTTAGAGAGTAGATACTCACCTTTTGCCCTTAACTTTAGTCTCTCTCACTTCCAAGGTGTTCTCCTCCTCTTCCTCTCCTTTCACCTGTTCCCAAACAAGAGACTACTCAGTGTGCTGCCACTTAAAAGACTTAACGTGTCCAGGGCAAAGTCCGTACAGTCCCTGTACAGTTTTAGGGGGGATGGCTCCCAAAAAGTACAAGCTTATAGATAACTAGTTTATTAAGAAAACTAAATAAAAGCCCTTTCATAATGTAGTTCATGAATACAAACTGCAGTGTGGTCAGTGTGCAAAAACAGATAGTGGAGGTTTCTGGTAACTCTCATGTTCCCATGCTCCCTTCAGCCTGGTTCCCAGGCCGGCACAGTCACCATAACTTGGTCAAATGAGAATATCGGTCAAATGCTTTTGTGATTTCCCTTGTAACTGGGGAGCCAGCAGGCCACGGGAATGTGGCTTCATCAGTTGAGACATACTACAGACCTTTATATATAGATATACTACAGACCACTGTAGCTATCTCCATATGTATAGAGAGATTTATATAGAGCGATAATACTTCTGGGCCCGGGAGAGCCCTGCTGTTCCTCTGTCCCTCCCGTGGGTAAGCGCTGGGCCCCGTTCCCTGCTCCGGCCGAGGTGGCAGCGACCCCCGCCCAGCCCTGCGGGCGTGAATCGGCCCCCTCATCGCCTGCCAGGCCGTGCCACCTCCACCCTCACTCCGCCACAGACACCCCCATTCCCGGCCGCCTGCGGGATCCGGGAGCGGCGCTGCGGGATCCGGGAGCGCCGCGGGGCCCGGCAGTGCCGACGTGTCCCTTCGGGCGCGGGGCCGGGCAGCGCCCGCGGCCCCTCCG
>VZRZ01001598.1:0-13057 GCA_013398175.1 Climacteris rufus | reverse complement strand
CGGAGCCTGAGGAGGCTTCGGGGCAGCCGGTGGCCGAAGGAGGGCAGGGGCTTTGGGGGGGCGCTGGGTCGGGGCGGTGAAATGTTGCTCTGGTGTTCGGTGGGGATCGCTTTTAACGTGAGCCGGCAGCCCTGGGAGCAATTAATCCACCCAAAGAGGCGGCCGAGGAGACTGGCAGTTATTGCGAAAGTAGCTGCCGGTGTGTGTAAAGCCTGAGTCAGTCCTGAGAAGTATTAGAGTGGATGTTAGAAGTGCTTTTGTCTCTGAGTGTATAATAAGGTAAATTAAGTAATAGATGCATTATTAGTTTCTATGTATACATAGACTAATAAATATGGAAATGCCTGGTGGTTGTACTTAGGACAGTTGCACTCCCTGTAAATAGAGGGATTATTTTAGTAGTAAAAAAGCTGTCTCAATTTGAGGTGGGATAGGTAACCTCAGCATCAAAATGAGTATATATCACTCAGTAACTCCAAGCCTTTTGTCTCAAAGCTGGAAATCTCAGCATTATCTTTCTGAAAACCGAGAATGTTTGGTGGTAAGCAGAGCTGTTGTGATCTGTGTGTATGAGGTTTTATACGTAAACTGAGAACACATGACAGAACCAAGTCCTCCCAACTGTAAGCAAGCCGTTCTTTGTTTGACACTTGCCAGCATGGAACCTTTAAAGCTTCCAGCCGTTGCCACTGGCTGGCCAGCTCTGGCCTGTGCCTAACACTCTGTGTATCCATGTGGGAATTGGGGCTGGGGGAAGTGGAGAATTTCACTTTTTAGGGGAATGGTACACAAGTAGCTGTGCCATGGCGTTTAGCTGGCTGTGGTGGTACCAGCGGTGTGTGATGGGAGCTGCAGCCTGGCTGTGCTTCCAGTAGAACCAGGCTGCTGGAGTCAACATACCCTGCTCTCTCAGGAGCTGAATTTGAGGTTAAAGTGGGTGGAGTCATTTGAATATTCCTTGTTAAATAATCAAGGCTCCGTTGCTGTACTTACTCAGGAAGAACAAGTATACTTGTCTCTCCCCCTCCCCCTTGTGACTCCCAACAGCTGACTGAACACATGACTTGCCCTCCATGCACTAATGAGTGGACCCACCATGCCTGGCCTGAGCCCTCAGAATTAAAGCAGCTCTAATACTGTTACTTTTAAGCGCTGCCTTTTTTTTTCCTTTGTGTTATGTTAATACTCTACTTCTGGCGTAGAAAAGCTGTAAGATGGCGTTAATGTGGCCCCTCAGTAAGGAAAACTTCCAAAATCTGATAGCAGTTTCTTGTTCTCCCAACTTGCAGTGTGAAGTATAACTGATAAGATGCAAGGCACTAGCTGTGTTAAACTTTCCTCTTTGCTGTGGTGTCATGCAGTGGTCCCTGTCCTCAAACTCAAATACCCTGATAATAGTTCAGCATAGAATCACAGAATATTCTGAGTTGGAAGGGCCCCACAAGGGTCATTGAAATTCAATTCCTGACCTTGCACAGGACACCCCCAAAAATCCCACCGTGTGCCTGACGGTGTTGTCCAAGTCCTCTTGAGCTCTGTCAGGCTCGGGGCCATGACCACGTCCTTAGGGAGCCTGTTCCAGTGCCCAGCCACCATGTGGGTGCAGGACATTTTCCCCATATCCAGCTTAAACCTGCTTTTTTGACAAAACGTCCCTTGGGTCAGTGGAGTGAAGAGACTGACCAGGGCAGCCTAAGAGTTGTACCTTAAAGGTACCAAGTTAAGAATTTAAGTAACTTTGTTGCAGAAAATGCGCTACAGACATCCTGGCCCTCCTGCTAATGCCAGGGAATCAAACTCTGAGTAGCACAGACACGTTACAACATTGATAAATCCTCCACTGAAAGTGGAAGCTCTGCTCTAAAGTGGCCTGGGGAAGATACCACTTTGCTTGGTTTGCTACTCGAAATGAAAGCCTGTGGGCAGGAGGGTTACCAGATTTAATTTCTGCAGCACGTTCTTAAAGCTTGTGTTTTAAGACTCCTGTGTTGGAAGGTTGTGAGAATTACCTGTCGGAGCAAATCTCTGGCAAAGCTTGTCCTTGAGGAAACATGACAATTACAATCAAACCATCTGTACAAAACTATAAATAGCTCTGTCTCTAACATATATGGGATTTTGGTCTGACTTCTGTGTGAAAATGAGACTAGTTTATGCAGAACTTAACATTTGGCTGTAAACAAAATTGCCTGTGCTTGATTAGAGTGTGTTTTTAAATGCTGCATCGTGAGAGAGGGTTTGCCAGGCACCTGGCTTGAGCATAAGGGCTATAAAATAAGACACTTGGATGTTTGCATTCTCTGAAACTGGTGGATGATGTGGGCTCACAGGTACTTACTGGTGCCTGTCCCTGCTGTTAGAATACAGCAATTTCATCAGTAACTGAAGTAAATGGAGCCTTTGTGAAACAATGACAGAACCCTCACCTTACACTCTGCCAGTGTTCCCCTATGTCTTCTCAGCTTCTCCGTGGCTGTGAGCTGCCCTGCTCTGAAGTCCCTGTTGCTAGGGCCTGCCTGATGGACCTAAGATGTCCTTGCAGAGCTGTAGAGCAGTTTTAAGCTTGTTGCCTCCATAGAAGCAGTCCAGATAACACCTTACCTAAACACTGAACTTGGCTGGGCACTTTGTGCCTGTGTGTGCTGCTTGTCTGACAGCAATCTTGCATCCTTCAGATGCTGAAGTACTTCATCCTTGCACAGCATTGTCTTGATAATTGCAGTTTAATTGCACTGTGAGTTAGAGTTGAGTTGGCTTCCCTCTGCAGTTTCCTAAAAGGATCTTTGTAGTTGCTTTGTGACAGTCTGCCTTCAGACATGGCTGTGACCGGACCCCGTGAGGATAAAAGGGTCACCCTCTGCACCATCCATCCCAACCCGAGCCGTGCATCTCCAAACCGAATTAGGTATGGATAATTAATCGAATGACCATAGTTCATATACCACGCTTAGTTCTGCAGTGAGGGGCTCCACCGAAGGTCCCATTTCTCTTTAAATGCACCTGGAATAAAGCTTGCAAACGAGCACCCAAGGTCAGGGACTGCACATGTGCTGCTCAGAAATAGCAGGCGGTGAAGGGATGCCCCTGTGTCACATGCTTCCCCCGGCTCTGGCTGCTTGTTTCTTTCGCTCTGTGTCGGGGGATGCAGCCCTGGAGCCCGGCGTGCTGCTGCATTCTGTGCTGTGCCCCGGTGATGTCATCGCTGCTGCCAGCGCCTCGGCGAGGCTGCTGCTCCTCCCCGCTGCCGGCAGCAGCGCTCCGGCCGGGGGAGCTTCGGCAGTGCTGCTCTTGCTACCTCATGGTCAGTGACCCCGGCGAGGGAGGCAAGCTCGTCAAGGCCGCTGGAGTGTGTTGATTTGCAGCTGATCTCAAACAGCCTTGACTTCTCCTGCCAGGAATCCTGTTATTGAGGCCGTGGCTGTCTTCACAGGGCAGTGAAGCTTCAGGAGGGGTGCGCTGCCTTTGAGATGGAATTGGAGTGTGAGCCCGTGGCACAGATTTCTATTTGTATAATTTAAAGGCACTTGATATAGTGAGTGATTTGCTCTTTCTTCTGCATAACCACTTAAAATGCCAATTTAAGGTGACTAATTGTGTCTAACTGTACTTGCATGAGTTTCAACCAGAAATTGCTAAATGAAATAGATTAGATCCTCTTAATGTCAATTTAAAAACCCAGTATATTTCTTGAGTCTGTGCTATATGCTGTAACTTTGGTCATTTGACAGACAAGGTGGACCGGTGAAGTGCTGGACAAAAGTGAAGGCCAGCAAGTGGAGCTGCCTGTGGAGCCAACGTGCCTGGAGTACTTGGACCTTGGTTACTGGGGCTACCAGTTTATCTAACCAGTCTGTGCTGAGCCCTTGATCTCTTTCCAGCTGGAAGCAGAATCCTCTTGAAAGTAACCTGCCTGGTGCTTGTGTCCCTCAAGTGGGCTGAGTCACTCGGCTCCCAGACATGGGTAATGACATCTGGAGTCCAAACTGGCACAGTGGTGACAGTGTCTCAAGCGTGAGCAGTGAGAGGGTTTTAGCTGAGGCATGCCTAGGCCTGACCTTTCCCCCCTGCCTAACAAGATGCCATTTGCCCACAGAGCTCTCTTAATCTCAGCATGCAAGTGAGGTTTTAATTGGACCTTTGTGGAGCTTCATCAAGAGAATAGGTGAAGTGGTAAAATATTGATGCAGAATCTGTGCAAGAGGTATGAGGGTATGAAGCATGTGTGTGAAACTGAGTATCCACAGTAGGAATTCTTGTTAGTCACTGACTCAGCTGTCATGGCAAGCTACCTGTTACATTCCCATACTGAAATACTTGTCCTTCCTGCTCTGCAAACTGCATTAGCATAGTAAGAGGTATTGAGTGTGTGTAGGATCAAGAGTTCTGCTCACAGATCAAGGTGTAAGTTCTTAGATTACAGCCTGTCCCTAGAGAAAGCTTCCTGTCTAGAAGACTCATTACTGAGAACAGGACCTCCTGGAAGGAGGAGTAAGGTTTTTGCCATTAGTGTTGGTGTGGTACTTCCCTACATCTGCTTGTTTGCTAGTAGGATCTCCCATCAGTATTTGTCCTTTCTCTTCTATCAAGCTTCTCGTGCTGCAGGAGAGATAATAATTCACTCTTGGATCTGAATATCAGGTGTAAGTTACAGCATCTGGCAGACCTCTTGAGGGCTGTCGTTTGACTTGGTCAAAGTCTCCTTTCAGTCTCTTGTTTCCTGCCCTGCCTCTGGGAACTGTGGCAGCCAGAGTGGATAAACAAGGATTGTTTACCACTGACAAGGTCTAAGATATGTGCTTTGCTTACCACTGCAGAAGTTATCTATTTGTGTTTCTGAAACCGAAAGCATGGCAGGAATGTGTGAAAACTTAGGAAGCTGTAGTCAAAACTAGAAATTAATCTGAGCACTTGGAAAGTACTGTCAGATATGGTATAGATCTAACAGCTCAACTGTTTCTCAGTGGCTTGGCTAGCTTAGAATATTTTGAATTGAACAGCCTTATCTTCTGGACACATAGATTAAAACCCAGCTGCCCCTGGCACCGTGCTTGTTTTATAGCAGGCAATAAAGGAATTGTCACTCAGGGGATGGCCTGATGTGAGACCTGTGCTGGGCTCTTGGTATTCATGTCAGGGTTACTGAAACTGTTGGGTGGCTCCACTGGCTGGGGGGCTGTGTGCCAAAAGGCTGACAGGCACCACTGTACAAACTGGGCTGTATGAGCACTAGAGCTGTGTTCCAGTTGGTTTAAGATTTGTCCTATGGGTTGCAAAGCTGTCCACCAAGGAGGCATCGTGGAAGCTGTGCTGGTGTAGCTGCAGTGCTTTGCGTAGGCAAGGCCCTTAGTCAAGGCACATGGCTTGTTGCCTGGTGTCTCCCAGCAGCCAGCAATGTGCTCAACTCCCCTCCCACATCCTGAGATTGTCTCCCCCAGGGCAGAATAGGGGAAGTTGAGCCTGCTCTGATAAAGGGGGAGGGGTGTTAAAGTAAGCATGCCTGTTCTTGTAACAGCTTCATCCTTGGGGGAAATCTGCTGGGAACTACCTGACATCCTGTAGGATTTAGGGGGGAATTGCTTCTTCCTGGAAGGTAGGGGCTTGGCAGTACTGATTCTTGAATGCTAACATGACTTGAGCCTGCAAGAGAAGGGTAGCAGAAGATCTTGAGACACTTGCTATCAGTCTGTTAGGGCATGTGTGCCCCATCCTGGGAGAACGATATTCTACGGTGTGAGGGCCATTTAGCTGCTGGAGGAAGTGGTGGGCTAAAACTTCATGACTTGAAACATCCCAGCTTTCAGTGAGGCTTCTGGGTATGGCTTTGTTGCAGAGCTGTCTTCCTATAAGCTGAAGACTTCAGCAGACCTGGCTTTCTGTCTGAGAATCCTGGTCTAGTTAGTGTGGGGCACTGGCTCCAAAAGGATCTTCTGGGCTCCTTTCCTGCCACAGCTGCAGTCTCCCTTACCTGCTACTCACTGTGGAGATGATGGGAATCATGCTCAGGTTGTTGAGGAGCAAAGTGATCCACCCAAGGTGGCTGCCCAGCATAACTGGCTGCACCCCTGGGGACATTTTCTTCACTCCATTCCCTCCATCCCTTTGGCTCAGGGTGGTTGTCAGCTGGGAGATCCTACATGTGCTCCTGTGATCTTAGACTAAACAGCAGTCTGGGCAAAGTACTGTTCCTGTAGACAGCAAGAAATGTCCTCCAGACCTTTCCCACTGCTCCTAAGCACACTGCTGGTCTGACTGAACATGGAGAAACATCTGCCATGGGTAAGCAAATGCATTTTTATGCTTGTTTTGCTCCCACTTGCAAACCACGTAGTCAGATCAGTGTGATGCCTCCTCACAAGAAGGTGGCTGTTGTGATATCTAAACCACTAAAGATCAATTTTTGGCACTAGGAGTGGGGTCTAGTCCTACGTAGTTTGGACTTTTCTAGGGTAGAGTCACAATTCATTATGGCAGCTTTACAGCAAGAAACTTGTTCAGTTCCACAGCTGATATTTAAACTTTGTGCAGCATAAAACAAGTCTGACCTGGAGAAAAGCCAGAAGGTGTAACAGGGCTGTGAATCAGTGAGGCTTGGACTGAAGAGCTTGGCTTTGAGAACTTGGGCTTTGAGCCTGACTGATCATATGCATCAGTGCCTCTCAGGAATGCAGTGCTCTCCAAATCTCAGCCCTAAGGGAGCCACATCTGAGCTGAGACCTCAGGCAGGGCAGACCCCTTCTCACATGCAAGTCCTGTGATTCCACTGCAGACATGGCTCCTAGCAGTGGCACAGCTTCTGCCTTCCCTGTGTGGTCTGGACTCTGTCAAACTGGACATTGACAGATCCTCTGAGTCCTTGCCCACATCAGGGATGTGTGGTACAGCCTTCAGCTGGAGATGGATGGGATGTCTGAGGCAAGCTAGAACCTTACTTCCACTGATGGGAGTGTCTTACCCAGCACTGCCTCTGGAGCTTCCTTGGTGACACCAAGAGTCAATTCTGCTCAAAACTGATCCAAAGCTTCTGTTTCCCAGCTGGGTTTCCTACATGCTTCTCCAAGCTGTGTTGCCCCACGACTCTCTCCATTTAGCATGTTATCCATGAGCAGGATGCAGCAGAATATTTGTGCAGACCTGGTGTCATCTCCATCTGGGAATTACTTCAGACCACATTAGGTGGCTTTTGGCACCATGTCACACCAGTGCATGTTGAAGTAGACAATGAACAGAACTTGAAGCCGTGTGGCTGGGCTGCTGTTGCTGCTGGTTCCTGAGTGGTGGTTCTAGAGCAGCTCCTCTGGCACTGGAGGCTGCAACTCCACCCTCCAAAGGAGGTGGAAACTTACTGCAGACAGCTGTAGTCTAACAAGCCAATTCCTCTGGGATACTGAAACATGTTGTAAGATTCTATTTTGATCTGAGCCATGTCGGTGTGCTCACAGGCATCTAAAGCTCTAAGCTGTTCTTCAAGAAGGTGAAGCTTTTGGCATAGGACTCTCAGAGGGGGGTGGGATATACTGGACAGTGTATCTACACCTGACAGCTTGCAAGATAATGTTTTACACAAGGTATCAAAAGTTAATTTGTAGCTGAGGCTTCCAGCTCCATGAGCAGAGGTAATTTCTGCCTCACAGGGCTGTCTGGGAAAGGTACCAACTGGACAGAAGCCTGCTCTTGGTGGAGCTGCAGTAAGTAGCAGGCAGGCGAGCTGCTCCTCCTGAGGAGGGAACGAGGAGCTGTGCTTGAGCTCTTGGCTGGGTGCCAGCAGGAGGGAATATGTGGTTAGAACAGCAACATAAACGTGTGGGGAAGAGGGAGGTGGAAATCAGTTTAGAGATGCTACTGATGGAGCAGCAGCTAGAGTGTACCCTTCGGTGGAGCTGTCACAGAAGTATCTTAGCAGCTGCTTTTGGTGTGAGCTTCACTTGAACTGATGTCTGCTCTGTGAGGCCCCAAGGCACCTCTGATTGTATGGACTGTAGGAGCCCACTGCCCTCAAAAGCAGCCTATTTACAGAGAGCAGTTCTTGCAAGTTGTCAGCCCCAGTGACAAGATGTTCCTGATTTCCTTTTTAGACACAGCACGTGTCCCCACTGAATGAGGCTTCCCTCGATGGAATCTTCCAGTGAGCTGGGGAAGCTGAGCTCTGCTCATAGACCTGCCATGGGAGTGGCAGAGAGCACTGTCCTGGCTGTGCAGCCTTTGTCAGTGCAACACTCAACCTGCTATTGTAACTTCCTATGCTTCTGTAGTAGTCCTCAGTGTGAGGATGCTGGATACATGTTCCACCTGTAGAGCACCCAAGGTTGGTAAGGAAAATATGCAGGCTCTGTAGCAGTCAGAAACATCAGAGGCAGCCTTAGTTCTAGTTTCTTCCTTGATGGCAGGTTGGCATCTCTTAAGCCATGTTGATATGAAATTAATAGCCCTTGCTGATTGTCTTCTGGCTACTGCTGAGCTTTTGCCCAGCTGAAAAAAACAGGACTTCTGCCCTCCTGGGCTGTTGTATCACTCCTGGGAGAATGCAAGTGAAATGGTGTAGGTTGGTATATGTTGGTCTCAGATTTGTGCTGAACTGCTCGGGCAGTTACTTGTAGCTTTGTGCTGGCTGACACCTTGTTACCAATGTCTGTGTGACCGGCCTGTGGGAACCAAGCTGTTGTTAAATTGTCATTGGTAAAGCTTTCTCAGCCCCACCCGGGGCTCTGCTGCAGTTGGAGTTTGAGGCTTCAATTCAATTGGCCACCCTGCAGCTGGGAACTGTGATCCTGGTCAACTAATGGCATCCACAGACTCTGCCTTTGCTCAGGAGGAGGCCTTGCTTTTTCAGAGTAGCTGAATTGGAGTGAATTCATGTGTCTACTCAAAGCTTTAGCTAAAGCATGGCAAGGTACAGTGACCATGGGACAAGTGGTATGTGCCAGGCTGTTGGTGTGTTTGGTCCTCTAAAAACAGGATAAACATTTACTGACCATTTCACTTCAGTGGCTGAAGATCTAAGCTGATGTAACCCCTTGAGATGCCAAATGTGCTAGGGAACTTGCTACTTTTGAGGGGGAACTGGTTCAGTCTGACTGAGCTAGTCCTGAATCATATTTCCAGCTTCAGTTTCCTTGAAGAAATGCAGAACCCGATGAGGGGGGAGGGAGGGAATAAAAATAGCTCTCTGTAGTACAGAGAGATAATGCTCTGCAGCCTCCCCCATGCAAGAGCACAGTGAGTAGAGGTGCTGTTTCTGTGTCAAAAGTGCACTTAGCTGCATTTTGGGACACTTTTCTTGCTTTTCAGGACAGAAGGTTCTTCCAGCACACAGGGGTGGCTGTCATCTGGTCACTGTGGTCAGCCAACTGCTGTGTGTGGTAGCCCCTAATGGACACCTGATCTGTCCACATCAGCTTGTTCATGGTGGGTGTTTTTGCTAAAGGTTGTGGCATAGGGAGAAGTGGAAGCTCTGCTTATCAGCCACAGCACCCAGAACAGAGCTGCACTGCTGCTGGTTCAAATATACCTTTTTGTGGGACACCTGCTTACTCCTGTGCTGCCTGCTGGGACAGGAAAGCAGAACTAGGTGTCCATAAGTGCCTCCTTCAGTTTGGCTCTGCCTGATGCCTGCTCACCTACCTCTTTATGCCTTGTTGGTGTGGTGTTAAATATTCCTGGCAGAGAACACAAAGGCAAGAGGTGCAGTCCAGCAGCCTCACTTCAGCATTCAGCTGCTTTCTAATGGAAGATGCAGGAGGCAGGCTGATAGGTGTAGGAACAGGGAACTGCTGGTAAAACATCCAGTTCTTCCAGCTTCTATAGATATGTTAGGATTGTGACTTGAACTGTTCAATAGCAAAGCTGCAACAGTAAAGACTGCTCAGCACTATGGGTATGCTGCTGCTTGGGGAGCTTTGTCTTCCATGCAGGTGAGATTCCCCCCAAGGCTGGATGCTTTCACACTAAAACTGTCCATGAGCAACTGAGAGTGTTCCTTTTGCAAGGCCTGCTTCTGTTAAAGGATAGCTGATCTAAAGTCTGGTGGGCCATCAATGCAGGCTCCTACTGTTCTTTGCTTGTACCAACCCAATTAATATTAAAATGCCTGCATTGTGACTTGACACATGTGAACATCTCTAAGGAATCCTTAACCATCCATTTCTGCTTTGAATTAAAGCAGCTGTCTTAATATAGCAAGGGAAAGGACAGTGGTAATGTGCTCTGAAGCAACAAGGGAAACCTAATTAGACTTGGCATAGGCTTTGTTTGCTCTTGCATCTGAGCTGTAGTGCTATGAAGCTTCATAGGGCAGTTTTTGACTCTTCCTTTCAGATCAGCTAAGCCAGGGACACTTGCAGGTCAGGTGTTAGGGATTTTCCCTTGCTGCTCCTGCAGGTGAGCCTTACAAAGGTAGTAACAGTACTGTGGGAGAAAGTGTGCTATACCAGCTTAATTTCCTGAGGGTCAGCATATCGTTAATGGCTTGTTTGCTTAGAGGATAGGCATTAAAAATGGAGTGGAAGGACTCCTGTCTGGAGACAGCTGTGTCATTCCTTTGGCACCAGTTAAGCCAGGAGGAGGAATGGTGCTGACTGGTGTCCTGACTGATGTGAAGTGTCTGGTGGCTCCTGAGCAGGGCTGGCTGGGTGTGCTGCTGGAGGCTGTGTTCTGAGCAGTCGTGCAGGTGACCTTGCTCCAAGAGATTTCACGCAGTGTGAAACAGGGCTGATGTCTTGGATCAGATCTTAACAAACAGGTTTTTCTTCATGATATCCCTAAAAAAGGAAGTGTTTGTTCAGAAATGCTCCTAGGACTGGACACAAGCCCTGTGTGAGCCCTCACACTGCCATCTGAAGGGTGTGTGCCTCCACAGGGTGCTGCTCTGGAGTAATTGTGTCAAATACCATACTGCAAGGCAAGCTGCACTATATAGTGAAAGATAGTCTTAGGCTGGGGTCTCACTGACTCAGCACTATCTCAAACACTTTCTACAGGATCTGGGGATGTGTTTCCTTCTTGTACTAAGCAAGGAATAACTCTGAAGTGTTGGTCTGTGTATACCTGCAATGAGAAGATTAAGAGGGCTTGGCCCATCAAGTGACTGGGCTTCAAGGCAGCATCAGTCAAGCCTGGCAGAACAAGGGTGTGAAACTGGGCAGTGTCCACTGCTGGCCCCTGGCAGGCCTGGAGTTCCTCACTGGCTCATGGTCCACTCCAAATAGGAGGCTGAGGCAGCTCCTGCTGTGCTGTGGCTCACATCCGGTGCATCCCCTGGGCTGGCAGGTGAGTGCCTCACCTGAGCTCTGGTGATGGGCACTTCCCACTGCCAGGTAGCCCAGCAGCTATGACAAGAAGGCAGTGTCAGCTCTGACTCAGCCTGACTTCCTGTGTCTGCAGGTGGCTGCTCGGCTGAGTTACTTCCAAGTAATGAATCTTGACAGAGCAGTTTTCCCTCCCTTCTTAGTGGGACTTCAGGCTGTGTTGAACTTGGGAGATAAGCATCCAGTGTGATTTAGTGTTGCAATTTAGGGCTCTGCAAATCCTTCCCTAAGCATGAGAACTAATGCCAGCTTGTCCAAAGCTGCTTCGAATACCAGGAGGCAGTGACCTGCAGCAGCAAGTGATACTGAAAACACTCTGAGGAAAACAGAAGCAGTTCCCAGACCATGCTGGGTGCTGGCACAGCTACTTCAGGGTGAGTTGTTTTCCTCTGTCCTGAGGAAGTCAGGTGACTTGCACTGGACCTGAACCTATGCAGATGTTTTCCATGACAGTTCTGTGTACACAGCTGTCTGTAAGCTGTTGTAAAGCTCTGTTCACTTGCTTCTTGCTCCATCTGGGCTGATAGTGCAGAGAAGTCCCTGGCTTGGATGGCAGAAGTGTCACTTGTTAGGTGCTTTGCAGTCACAGGAGGTGCAGGCTGCTTGGAGGAGCTTCTGTGGTCTGTTTTCCCCATGGCTATGGGGGACACAAGCTATAGAGTGTGGATCTTGCAAGAGCAGAAGCAGAACTGAATGTTGGTGTTGTTGACAACTTTCAGCTGGTTTTATCTTGGCTAGCATTGCTGGGCTGCTGGATCAGTGAGCAGTGCAGTCCATTGGAGAAGAGAAATGTTTACACTTGGAGAAACTGTCCTGCACAGAGTCTGGCATCTGCTAACACCCATCTAAGGGTAGTGTGAGCCCTGTGGGTGACCTGTCACTGCTGCTCACTGCACGGCCCCCTCAGCAGTGAGTCCTGTTCAGATGCATCTCTGGATGCATGAGGACTACAAGGATCTCATGAGGTTATGTGGAGGAAAAAGTCAGAAGGGCCAAAGCCCTACTAGAACTTAATCTGCCTACTGCTGTAAAAGACAATAAAATGTGGTTTTAGACATTAGCAACAGAGGAGCTAAGGAGATTCCCCATCCTTTATTGGATGTGGAGGGAAACATAGTGACAATGGATGAGGAAGAGGCCTGTTACATGACTTAGGCACACACTCAAGACTGTGGCTGGATGGGATCCACCCAAGGGTGCTGAGGGAACTGGTGGAAGTATTTCCTGAGCCACTTTCAATCATTTACCAGCAGCTGTGGCTCACTGGGGAGGTCCCAGTGGACTGGAAGTTAGCAAAGAAAATGTCCACCTGCAAGAAGGGTCAGAAGGAGGATCTGGGGAAGGCCTGTTAGCCTGTCCTTGGTGCCAGAGAAGGTTATGGAGCAGATATCTTGAGAGCCATAATGTACAGGACAACCAGGGGACCAGGCCCAGTCAGTGTGGGTTTAGGAAAGGCAGGTCCTGCTTGACCAACCTGATCACCTATGACAGTGACCTGCTTCATGTACCCATGGCAGGCTGTGGATGTTGTCTGTCTGGACTCCAGTAAAGCCTTTGACACTGTTTCCCACAGCATTCTCTTGGAGAAGCTGGCAGGTGCACTGTTTGCTGGGCAAAATCTGTCTGGATCACTGGGCCCAGAGAGGGGTGGGGAATGGAGTTCCATCCAGCTGGTCACCAGTGCTGTTGCCCTGGGTCACTACTGGGGCCAGTGCAGTTTAATTTCTTATCAGTGATCTGGGTGAGGGGATTGAGGG
>VZRZ01001597.1:1361143-1419854 GCA_013398175.1 Climacteris rufus | reverse complement strand
ATATATATATATATATTTGGATTTTTTCCTTGAGCAAACATAAAAAGCATAAGTAAAGAATTGTCATACTCTTTTGTGTTAAACCTGTTTCAGCCTCCAGGGATTCTACCAAAAATGCTTGTAATAAAACCAGGAAATTTGAGACAGCTGTCAGGTTATTTAGGGGATGCTAGCAAAGAACCCAGTAACAACAGTTCTAGCTTTTATCCTGTTAAGGTAATTATGGAGATGTCTTGAAACTGTGATTACACATTGAAAAGATGAGTCAAACAAATTAGCAAACAAGTTAAAAAGGCATAACAAGATGACACACTGAACCGGATCTCTTCATTTCTACCACAGTTTCTGGACATTTGTTTGATGTATTCAATAAGAAATATATTTTTTCCTTCCTATACTAAGTAGAGATGTAACAAAAATATTTCTAGTGTTTCATTGCAAATCTAGTGTGGTAGCAATTGGCATGCTATCAATGGAAGAAGAAAATACCAAATTACTGAAGTAATGATGCTTCAGTATTAGAAGGAAGAATGCATATGCTCATGACAGGGCTTGTTTTTAGAGAGTGGAGAAGCATTTGAGCTAAATTCTTGATGTAGAGATATTTTTGAAAAAAACATACTCTGAAACAGCAAAAAACATAATTTGACCTATTTGAAGTCAGAGGCTGGCATTTGGCATCTATTAGTAAGCGTAAGAGGATGTAATGGAGTTAAGTCCATAACAAAAAATAAAAAAATATTTTTAAAAAGCATTTTCAATTAATATTAAAATCTGTATAATAGAATCCTCTTGTCTTCAACATAAAAAATTGTAATGGAAATGATTTAATGAGACTGCTGTTTAACATTAGCCAATATATTTGGTTTATGCATTAACACAGAACAAGATTTCTCAAACTTAATTTAAAAAATATTTTCATGTATATATTTATATTTGTATATCATTAGCTGCCAGGAGTTATATCCCTCAGAAAAGTTGATGTTGTTAACCTTCACAAGTTGAAAATACATTCCTTTCTAAGCAAGTGCCCACCTAACAAATAAGAGTTTGAGTATTTTATATCTTATAACAAGCAGGCAAAATCTCCAAAGAAACTCTACAAGATCTTGTTTGTTTATGGTGTTGGGATTTT
Organism: Climacteris rufus; assembly: GCA_013398175.1. NCBI lineage: Eukaryota > Metazoa > Chordata > Aves > Passeriformes > Climacteridae > Climacteris > Climacteris rufus. Next base: position 1,418,719 of record VZRZ01001597.1, on the reverse strand, counting down.
TAAGCAAATATATTTATGGAATAGAGATGGCGAAAGTTTTGCTCACAGATTTGTATTTTTGAGGAAGAAGCCAACTTTTTCTCACTGTCAATATTGTGCATTGCAGACTGTGAAAATCAAAAGATCTGATTTTCCAGAGCGATTCAATTGACATTTCCTTTCCACACTCTAGACTTCCAAAATGTTAAGAGTATTGATTAAACATCTGGTATTTTGGTAGGTTTCCCATATCTTTAAAAGAACAGCTCTCAAATGATTTGGAGACTCCAAAGGCTCAAAAGAGGAGCGTGCTGTTTCTCATTTTAGTGTAATTGAACAGATTTTGGAGTGAGAAAAACTTACTTAAAGTTTTATATAGGTTGTGTTCTATAGATGTATGCATATAACTGGAATAAATATTCCAAGTGGCATCTCTTGTCATTTTCAATTGTCATCCTTTTATTAATTTACTGTGGCTAAAAGAGGAGGTTGTCATCTATTTGAGGAATTGGTAACAACAATTAAAAATATGCCCATAATCTGCTGCTTTAATAGAGTATGTTCAAGGTTGTACATTCTTAAGACTCTAAACATGGCCAATACTAGACACCTACTAAATATTTAAGACAAAGGGCCACTGTAGAGTCATACTTTTGTTGCTGCAGCATCCCAGCTGCAGCAACCAGTGATACAGGAATACCCTGAGCCAGACATCCTGCCTGATTTATTAGAGCAGTTATCCTCCATGAACTTGTCCAATCTATTTTTGCATGTGTTTATCCGTTTAACGTCCATAACATCCCATGGCAGTGGGTTTTGTAGCATGATTATGTACTGTATGGAAATGCGTCCTGACTTATTTTAGATCTGTCAACTGGTTATTTTCTGGGCTGTTGCTACATTCTTGTATTTTGTGAAAGGGAAGGTAATTGTTTCCTCTTCACTTTCTCCTCTTAATTCATGTTTCTATAAACCTTTCTTGTCAGCTATCTCTTTTCCAAATTGAGACATTTTTTATGGTCTTATGGTATGGAAACTGTTTTAATCTGTCCTGCTGACAACGTTAGTTACCCTCTGTTTCTACAGAACCTTCAATTTTCTATGCATCTACACCTATTTTTAATTTTTTATTTTAAAGAAGAATTTAGGAGAAAATGAGAAAGGCAAATACTGGAGAAAAACAGGCAAGACTCTGCCAACTGCTTTCTTGCTTTTCACTCACCCATGGAATTTTTTCTTTTTTTTTTTTTTAATTACTAGAAGGTAATTTATTTGTTTATCCCTGAAATTATTTACATGAATTAAAAAAAAAAAAAAAGTAAGAGAGAAAATGTGTAAACAAATCCAAATTTTCTGGAATTTTGTGCTATGAGTGGACTAAATTATATTGCCATTTCAGTGAAATTCTTTTCCAGTTAAAACAATGTCATGTTTCAAGTTGGCTTCAATGGTACCAGATCTCACTCTGGGAGATAAATAAATGGAAAATATATAAAACATTTCAGTTTACACCATTGCAAATCAACTGAGTAAAATTTGGGCAATGTTTAAGTTGTTGATGTGCTACTGCTGCTTTCTTGTCATCAGTCAGATTTATCTGTCGTATTTCTTGGTTTGGACTGTAGATACTTGTTTGAATTAGATGATGCAATCTAAGCATGGAACTTCAGAGAAGGAAAAATTGAATTTTTTATTGATTTTATTGTGAAAGGAGAAGAGTTCTTGTCAGAATATAAAACTTCAGGTTTTAGATTATTCTCTAATAAATTCTAAACTTATTACCAGAGCCTTATATTCTCAGGAAGGTAAGATTTCCTTCTGTAAAAATTCCCTCTCCCCTTGAATGTTTAGCATTCACTTAGTATGCTTTCCCAACTGTTATATGTGTAACTTTATTTATGGATGAAAGCCACCACTGCAATGTTCTTCAGCTGCTCTTGAAGTCTGAGGGTTGAATGAATTTCAAAAATGATACATCTCACGTGTCTGAGTGCCAAGTCACAATTTTTAACTCAAGATGCATTTCTCAACAAACCTTTTCCCACTCTGCTATCTGGTTTCTATCTCAGCAGATAGGTCAGGAAGTAGTAAAAGGACAGGAGGTTGGATACATGAGCTGTACTCACCAAATAAATTTTCTCCCTGCTTTCTTGTCCAGTGTAGCTCAATAGCCAGCAATGGAAACAGCTTCCAAGATGGGCAAAGAAGGCATGGAATTACCACTGACACTTGTATTCAACAGGATTTTTTTACTGTCTTTCTAGGTCAACACCGTGAAGTGTGAGACAGGGAGCTGGCAAAAGTTTGACGAAATTATGATAACAGCAAGGTAATTGTTATATTCATGGTGATCCTACTATTACTTATGCGATCAGGAAGACCAGTTATATTAATATAAAAATATAAAATATAAAATATAAAAATGTTTCCTCTGATAATATTTCATCCCAAATTGCATTTTTATTGAAACAAAAATATTACATTGCAGAAAGGGAAATATCTCAGTTCTGCCAATATTTGCAATATGAAAAGTCAAAGTAAGTAATTTTTGGTTTCTTTTTCCTGAAAATACATTGTTTTTATTTTACACCTCATTTCATCTCATTGTTCATATTTGTTTTTAATTTATATCCATACAATTATTCTATTCTGGCTGTTGCCATTGCAACTATTTAATAATTGAACTGTAGTTACTACTACAGTGCCAATATTATCATATGGATAAAGGTGTTTTGCTGAAGAATGGATGATCCTAAACAAAAATGTATTCCCAGAAAGTCAGGTGTGTCTTTTTAAAGTCTCTGTTTTTATTCCTTATTTGTTACATTTTTACATGATCTTCAGTTCTGGTGAGAGGAAGAGAATCAGAGATTTCATTAGTAGAAGCAAACATGTACCTTATGTTCTAATGCTGCTACACATATTTCTGGAATGCTGCATATAGCTCACTGCAAAGCTCAAAGACAATCTGTAGCCAAAACCAACATGAAACCAAAGTTTGAAACACTTTGAAAAAGACATTGGTAAAATGTAGGTAATAGATACAGGGTAAAATGAGCATATAATTTAAAGAAGGATAAATTCTCTCTGACAGAACTGAGCAATAACAGTGCTGAAATTGCTCAGGTTAAGTAGTCATTTCCCAGTTTTTTAGGATGATTTCAAGGCTCATTAAATTTTTCCCCCTATTGTCTCCAAGGAAGTTTGGATGGAGTTCTTTCTGAAAAGAAGCTGAAAGTAAGAAGAGTTCTGGGATAGCAAAGAACGTCCAGTGCAGTTTTGATTTTTGCCTGCTCAATTGCAAATAGTTTTCGTCTTCTAGATCCTGAATTCAGAATAAGTAATAGAAAACTGCCATGACTCAGCTTTTAATAGGGAAAGTGAGAGGGGTTAAGGCAGTTAAGAGAAATGTGGAGTATTATTATTACCAGTGGACTGTTCTCTTGTTCTTTCAATTTCACTCCAAGAACTAAATGGATCCTTCAAAATCTGGCTAACTACCAAGGACACAATCAAACATCTGTGCACCAGATGCATAGAGCATTATATCCAGCTGTGTTACTGCAGCTACATCTGCAGAACACAGCATATGTCAACTTCCATGGCCAGCAGGCTTTGGAAATACTATCTATAGGAGTTAAAGCTTGCAGCAGAAGAAAAAGTGGGTAATTTGCTTTCAACTATTTAAAGTCTTCTTTTACCTCCTTACGTTTCTTAGCTGAGTTGCTTGCAAGTTTGAAATATCGGAGTAAAATAGCAGGTGATTTTTCACCACTGGAGACCTGACTTTAAGTTATGATAAGAAAAGAAAATTAGTTTTATCTGAACCTCTATTTTTATTTTAGATCTGTAGTTTTCTCTTAGAAAATACTATAATTAAAGTATTCAGAAAAACAGTCTTTTCTTCTTATGGAGGTGGTGAAGTCCTGTACGGTAGCTGAGGAAAACTGAGGAGAGCATTTCTTCCAGAGGCTGCTAGAGCAAACTTCCAGAAGAATCTGAGAATTTCTGTTTAACTTGATGAAGCAATGAGTTTTTATCAGTAGGATATACTGTAGGTGTTCCTACCAAATACTCAGGACCATATTGAGGTTGTCTTGCTACATAAAATAGCAAAGTTCTGTCATTCATTGCAAAATTTATTTTACATATTAACCTTCTTTCCTTTTCCATTCCTCAAGGATCTGTTGCAATTGTCATGGAAACATGGGAAAAAACTTTATATTTGTATATCTTGATTTCTGCTTCCTAACAATATAATTCTGCCTTGTTAGGGAAATCCATTAGCAAGTTAGCAAAAGGAAATGAAACTTTTTTTTGCACGGAAAGGAGAAGCGGCAACATTTGGTGGATGCAGATTGATAACAGTGGCTACTCTATTTAACTGGCTGTATTCCTTGTGGTTTTCAGGCAAGTCCTTTTTCACAAACAAAACAAAGTGCTAATTTCATACTACTGAATGCATAAACCACTTTTTATGTTGGTATGTTTCCATGTCTAAACTTAGTGTATTTTTAAAATGTCTCATATTTTTTAAAGTTATTGATTTCCCTTTGCAATTTTACCTTGTTGAACAATTCTATTCAAAGTCCTTTATTTCAAGTAAATATTTGTGTTCAATCAGCTGTGTTCAAACTTGTGATTTAATTGAACACAATTATACATCTTCAATATTTTACCAAATGCAAATATATATTGCTTTTCCATATTCAAATAAAAAAAAATTGGGGAGGGATAATTTAATACACACAATAAAATTGTTTAATCAGAACTGGCTAAAACAATGCAACCACATTATGAAAAAATAGCAAACCTTTGCAAGCAAAAGGTAATACAAAGCCAGAATGTATCATTTTAGTAATGCTTACTGATACCAAGAGCATTTATGCAGCTGTAAATGCTAATTATTGACTAAATCTTACATAAAATTCTCTTTAGCTTTGATTCAGTTTTCTCTGTCTTTATTTTTGAACTTTCTTCCTCTCTGTGTCCTGGTCTTCCAGTAGTAATAGCTGGATTTTAGACACATCTTGCCCTGCATATTTGCCTTTTCTGACACTGTCAAGAGCAGAACAGTGTTGTGGTAGCAGGAGACATAAACAAGATGAAGAACATTAATTTTGCCTGACTTAAATCATAGACGGTGTTATCTAGGCTCTGAACCTAGTTTGTATCTAGATAATAATGGGAAGCAGGATGAAACATTTTTGTTTCCATTCCAGGCCTTTTAATAGCAAATATTTCCCCTTGGAAGAAATGTTTTTCTAACTGGACATTTTTTCTCCAAAAATAGAAGTTCCACTCCACTAGTAAGTAACTCTTATTAAAGCTACTGGGTGTTTTTCTGCTGTTTGTAACTGGAACCAGAATAAAGGTTACAAATTGTGATTCACAGCATGGGTCTGCTGATGTGGTTAAAATGACTCATAAATTAAGGCAACGGCAAAATCAACTGCATTAATGTGATCTAGAATAAAATTGAGTACTTGTGTGATGTTCCTGATTAAATGGCATAAAGTTGTTAAGGTAACTTAATTTAAGGAGAAATGGAACTGATACTGTTAGTCATAGATGTTTCTAGCTGTTTCACAGTAGTGAATGTTTAATTTTTTGCATTTTATTGTATATGATGCTAGAAAAACCCACAAAAAATACTTGGCTGATTAAAACATACTCCACATTTTATGCAAAACACATCTGAGATAAAATTACTCCAGTCAGAATGTGGGAGAACAGAATTTTATTCCAAGATTATGGTGTTCTCACTAAAATTCTCAACTGCCTATACACTTCCAGAATATTTTGTATTGCTTTAAAGTATTATCAGTGTACAGTTGAAGTCAGCTATATCAATCGCAGTTCTGTTTTGTCTAGGGTGGGCTTTTTTTTACCTCCTCTCTTTACTGCCTTTGTCTTCTTCTGCAAGGAAAAGAGTGGAATTGTGTGAAAGTTTTCTTTTATTGCTGACAAATGCTGTTCATTTGATATGACAGATGTTTAGGACCTGGGCACTCCCATGATGTAAATAAAATCATATTTGTAAAGCTCTGGAATTTATGTCCGATGTCAGGTATGAAGAGATATTAATGAAAGAATAGGTGGGCAAATTTCAATAAACAGAAAAAATCAGGATGAGGTGCACCTTGGAAGCAAAACTGAACTATTGTAATAATTCTATTGACAGGCAAAAGTGAATATGAAAGGTGTCTTCAAGTCTTTGGGCACAGTCCCTTGAGTACCTGTGATAAGAAAGCCTTCACTTAATATTTTTCTTATTCTGTTTGTAGATGTTCAACTCTGAATCTATTTGTGAAGAGAGGTAAAATTTTTGTTAAATTTATCATATTTATTGATAAGAAGCAGATGAAAAGAGGACAGGCTCTTATATCAGTAATATCACAGAGGGCAATAAAGTATTCACTGATACATGATGTGTTAACCAACTTCCTACAAGGAATTGTTATGAGCTCTACTGTCATCTTACGCTGACAGAGAGGGCAGGGGTTGAGGAAAGCATCATTAACTTCCGTGAAGAACAATTGTGAACAGCTTCCAGAATATTTGATTGCATTTTTATGCAGCAACTTCATTGGGCCACCTAGAACAGCTGTAGCTGCCTTTTTTTTTCCCCCTCATTACCTCCTTTCCTTTTGGAACACTGATGTTGCCAAGTTTTAAACTACCAAGTTATTTTTCATCTTTCCTTGAAAGACTTGGAGACAATGATTTTCCACAAGTCAGTACCTTCTAACAACTTGGCTAATGGCCACAGTTGTCAAATTTTCAAATCCAAAATACTTATAGTACTAAAATCTAGATTTCTTTTTTTATTTTATAACAAATTTAAATTATTTAGTGTATGGGTGTTGCCATTTGTATAGTGAAGTCTAGGAAACACTTGCTGTGAGAGGAGATAGAAAGAAGTATTTAAATGTCATAATAAGAGATCAGAAGGAATCTCATCTGAAAGACTTCCATTAAGATATTGCAATGATTTTGCTGTGAGTTTGGGAGGAATTTTTAACCAAGGTTTTCTTAACTATTCCTTAAAAATACTAATTAGCCATTTTTAGAAAGTTAACTTGAGCAACTGTAAATCCTCTGTGGTTTTTGTATTTCTGGATATTCTGTGCTGTATTTTCTTCTTCAGATTTGCGGCCATCTTCGTCTAATCAAGACTGGAAGGGGATTCTTTGCGTCTCAGGTAATTTTCATTGTTTCTGCTCACATGTGACATATCCTTGCCTAAGGAAGGAAGGAGTCATAAATCTGATATGCTGGCAAGATTATTTTCAGAGCAAGAAAATATCTAGCTCATCTTAGTTCAAAGCTTTGTAATGACCCCTTTTTTCATAAGTGGAACTACTATACTGTTCCTTTATCTATGATCTTCAGGTGGGAAGATACAAAGTTTGACAATAAGGGCCATAGACATCTTCTAGTGTTTGCATTTTCTGACCCTTCTCTTTCCATATTTTTTTTTTAAATGAGAACAAGTTTTATGATATTTTCATTTTCTTTTGCAAGGTAAGTTAATTGTAATGAAGCACAGAATTAATTTATTTATCACTCATAGAAGAAGTTATAGTCTATATCTTCCAAAATAAACCTAACTTAAATTGTAATAAAGGCATTGCGATAATGTATTTTTCATTTTTGCACTTTTTCAGGTGTAGAATGATTAGTCAGGATTCTAAGTCATGGATAATGCTTCTCTCTTTCGCCTTTCCTACTTGTAACTTGTTCACAGTACCATGAATATTTCTGAGCTATTGTTAAATATAGTCATTCTGCCACACATTTTTGAAAAGGAATTGGTTTTCATATTAACTTCATTTGCTAAGGATCCATATACAGTGTTTTATATAATAAGTGTTAGAGGTCGCTTACCAGAAGTTCTTTGTATCGAATGCATCAGTCTAATCCTGCTGTAAACGTGGGAGTTCTATTTTAAATCGTGGTACATGTTTCTCCTTGTCTTTGCTGCTTTTATTTTTGTCTCTGCCATAGCACTGTGATCTGCTATGATTAACATCATGCCCTTGAAATCCAACATTCTCACTATATGCATGATATTTTCCTTTAACACATTTCATAGAAGGGCAAGTTCTATTTTGTAGCAAGCATCACTTATTCAGAACTGGAAAAAATTAATTTATTTGGTGGAAGGTTCCCAGGTCTTCAATCAAGGGCAAATAGTTTCTTAGCATCTGATTCCTTTCGTCACAAAGATTTCATGTAGTGGATTACTGTTATTCTTTGTTCCATTTTATTTCTGTATTGAGCATTTTTCTTTTTCTCTCATAAATGAACTGAAAGTAAATAAAATATTAAACATCGTAGTATCAAGATTAAGCTGAACACGTTCTGTCATCTTAAAGCAATTGCAAATTGTTCCCTTGCAGCCTAGCAAAGACTAAATGCCATTGCTGTCTAATGGAAGCCCCACACACTCACCAGTGTGTCCGTGCTTATTGTTTCAGTGCAGTAGACAAATTTAAACAGTGAAAGGCACAATGGTGGTCATAGCAAAGCCATGATTCAATCTTTTAGCTTAAGTACTTCCTCTTTCTCTTCAGTTGCCTCAGCCCTTTGTTTTTTTCTTCTTTTTCTATCCTAGATCAATTCCCTGATCCACCTCAAAGCAGTCCCCAAGAGTTTTAGCAGCACAGCTCGGAAGTGGAATAGCTGCATAAAAACTGGTGGGTAGGAACCATTTCAGTTAGTATTGTTTCCATTAGCTTTGCATCATCAAACCATGGCCTCAGACATGATTGACTATATAAGCAAATAGGAAATTAATTGAGTATATTGGAAATGAGGGAAATATAGCACTGATTTTTTTCAGGAAATCAAGAAATATCATCCTTTGTATACAGATCGAGTGACATTTTAAAATAAATTAAATAAATTAGGAGATATTTTTTAGAATATCATTACTCCAGTACTACTAGAATGGGCCTTCTAACATTATCAACATGTATTATTCTAACAGTAATTCAAATTAAGCTTGCAATGAATTCTCAAGACAGAAGCATATGTGGTCTCAAAGAAAGCAATACTTATTAAAGGAAAATGACTGGGTCCTCTGGTAGAAAATGCAGTACTACTGCAACTAGCAAGGTAGAGGTATGCTGAGAAAATTCCAGCATTTTTCTCCTCTTTTAGTTAGATATTTGAAGTATTCCAGAATTGCAAAGTATTCCAGAATTGCAAAGTATTGTGGTTGAGTAATATCTACATGTTTTATTTCACTGTTACTGTTCCAATTCATGTCACTCTACTATATCAAAATAGCATTAACAGCCAATTTATTTCTGTAGGCCCTATAATTCAGTTAAGGGATCAGGGAAACTGATTTTATTTCTGAATATTTCTGTTACTGGATCATTTTTTATGAATCACATCTTCTTAATATTTGTCCTCTAAGCTATGTTTAAATGTGAGTGATCTGAGAGAGGGAGCCCAGTCTCCTAAGATGTTCATAACAAATGAAAATGTGCCATCTTGATGGCTTTGCAAAACTGATCCCATCCAGATGTTGAACAAAACATTACAGACCAAAATGTTGTTGTCCTCGACTCTTTGATTAACACATATTTCTAAAACTACGGTTTGAAATTGGGCTATTTCTTTACTTCTTCAGAACTAAGGATCAGCTACTTGCAGAACTATAAACATCAGGTCTCTCATAGACACAAACTTTGAAACAATTTTCCTGTATGTTCAGTTGCTTCAGACTTTCTCTGAAGCTGTTATCTTGATTACTGCAAATCTTTGCTATGAATCAGACATTTGTTACAGCTCTCAGCATAGTATTTTTAATCCACCATAGCAAGGTGCACTAGTTTAATTACATGCTGATCACTTTTCCCAACACACTCTCTAGAGGTCATGCTAATTTTTTTTTTTTATAATTTGTTTTTCTACCTCACCCAAACTATCTAATGAACTCATGCTGCCTCCTGGTACTTTTTCTGATGTCAGACTAGATGTTTCATGGTTCTAAGAACATACTGCACAACTGTAGGAGCTGGAGTAAGTTAGAGTTTCTTGCCGAATGTGTTTAAAATTTTCCAGATGACATCTTTTTTCTTACTGTTTTGACCTTTTTACCTTTCTCTAACCAAAGTAGATCTGCAACTGGGAATTACCACCATTTCAGCAGATTTGGTGGTTATGCTGTTAGAAAATGTTGGTGATCTTGCTGCTTGTTTTTATCAAAAGGGCTGCATGGCAGTGGTGGGGGTTTTTTAATCTTAAATGAATTTTTTTTTGGGGGGGCTTTTTAATTTCTCTCTTGCTCTTCTCCAGAGTGCTCTGGTGTTTGCTTTGTGCTAAGGACTGGTCTTAAGGAATCTTGAAGTTGCATGCTTATTTGCGGCTTGGCTTTCTCTCTCTAGACTTGCGTTCCATTCAAGCCACTAAACCAACTGGCAGCAAGCTTCTCTTTGGCTTTTCATGTACTGCTGGGAGGCAGAAAAACCAGTTTTATCCAGACAGCACTGTGAGGATGAGTTGCATGAAATTACTTATCCAGTCTGCTTGCAAAAAGTTTACATTTCTTGTAAGCATATGCACTGTCAGTGATTAAAGGCATTTCCAGGACTTAAAAATGAGATACCTTTTGAGAGAATGGTTTGCTATGGGGGATGACAAACAGCAGGTCTATTCAAAAAGTCAGGTTTGAATGCGTTATCATTTTAAAGTACATCCTTAAATGGGTGAAGTGGCATATATATTCCTACAGGAAAACAGAATAAATAGGTTATATTGAGCAGTCATCGTCATCTAGAAATGAAAATAAAACGTTTTCTATAGATACTTTTCAGAGTCTTCATATGGATTTTTTTACTTCACGCTAAATATCATTAAGCTGCTAGTAGCCGCAAATCTTGTATGTAAGAACAGAAGATAGCTGCTTTTCCCCATCAGTGAAGGCATTTTTGTTTAATAACAACTTTGATCCTTCTACTGTTGGCAATGGTCATTGAGAAATCCTGACATAAAGAAGGTATCTGCAAGATAAAGTTCTACAAGGGATGATTAGCAGCACTTAAGTTTTCTTTTTGTTGAAAGGAAGAATCCCTGATTGAACAGTGCATTGAATGATATGACAAGCAAGTACTTGATCCCTGTCCAGCTGGAAAGGAATTGTATTCATCAGCAGCTTTTTAGCTAAGGATGTCTTTATATTTTCACTCTTTGTTTGAGTCTCTCCAGATCCTCCCTTTACTTCATGTCAGCACTATATAGTAGGTATGCCAAGTGGTTTTGAAATTTAAATTACAGTCTCTTTTTCAGATGTTATTGGAAAGAACATGTAATTTATAACCACGTGTTAGGAGTACAGGATGTTCATGGTTCACTGCCAATTCTTCTTTTGTAAAGTTAATAAAACTTTCATAAAACACTTATACACTTGTATATTTCATGGTAAAGATTTTTTTATCTCATAGGCTAATGTAAAGATTTATTAAAAACATTTTTTTGTTAAGAGGAGTGTCAATAGTTTGCAGCTGAGTGTAATTTTGAATTCCCAGTAGATGACAGTCTGACTGAAAATGACACTAACAGCTTTGTTGATTTAGCACTAAAAATAAAGGATTCTTTCAAATGATATAAAGCTCTAATACCCTGAGTGTGCTGAAATACACTTGAGACCCTTAAGTAGAGTTTCAGCAAAATGTTCGCCAGCACTCTGGATTCCGGTGAACAAGCATTAGCATGCTTCCTGGCACTGACCCACTGGGCTCCCACCTAGAAATTAATGGGAAGGACTGGGATACTGCACTAAGAAGAGAAACTGATATGTCTAAATACGGGAACCATCAGAGCTGTGGATAATGTCATGGAATGGACTTCTAGTAAGACCTTGTGACATTGTTGTGACTAAGTTTTTCTTCTTTTTTTCCTCAAAAACTGAGCACTTGAAATATTTAATTCAGTAGCAACCCAAAACTACTACCATCTGATAGCTATGAAGAGGTATGTGAAAAGAGTTGATGGTTTTATGCCAGCTTCTGCAGGATGGTTGTTCACTCTCTTTTTGTGATGTGATAATTGATAGCTTTGCTGGCGATCTTGGCAAAGAAGCTGAGGATTAAATAGCCCAAGAGATGGAACTTTCCTAGTCTCCTAAGTGAGAAACAGATATGTTGGCCAGGCAGCATGGAAGAGTCTACAGTGCTCCTACTGTACTGTACTGTACTAAACATAAATACTGCAAAAAAGTTTCCTCCATCTTTGAATGGTTTTCATTCAAACTAAGAGTATTTAGAGCTATATTCTCATCTTTATCTGATTTTAACATATTTTTCACTTGTACCTGGAACAGGTCAGGTAATACAGGGACAAAAATATTTTTCCACAACTTTACAGCCACCTACCCTAACCATCTGCATCAATGTAACTGGGGTAGAAAGCTCTACACTTCTATAAATAATTGCACAAAGGAAAGTGATGGAGGGACTCTGGTGCAGACATAGCATCAGAGCTGGTTACAAGTGCTAGAGAGCACTGATAAATTTGTTACACTTAGGATGCAGATTTTTGATGGATTATCTTCAAAGACACTACCTCTCAGCCTGTTAGCTACCACTTAAAAAAAAAAAAGAAAAACACTATTTACTCTGAGCCTGCCAAATTTTGTTATTTCATCCATATGTTGTGACTACAGCAGAATATTTTTACTGTCTTTAGTCTTTTTCTTAAAACCATTTACTCCTGATAGACAAGTGGCTAAACTTGGAGAACAGAAGGGCTACATTTACAGATCCATAAATGGTAGTGATAATAATAATATCTACAAATGGTAGTTTGAGCTAGCAACAGTAAACAGTAGTAACTGAATACTAAACAGTAGCACTGAATACTGCAGGAAACCAAGAGAGATCTAGGAAAAACTAAGGATTTGTTGTATTTTTCCATTTTATCTTGCCTATGTGATAAAATAGAAATGTAGATCCTTAGAGAATCAATTAGTGTGCATAGAAATAAGGAGGAGGTAATTATATAGAGGGAGTTAAAGACAAAATGGTTGAAAACTTAATGTGTTTATAAGAAAATGTTGAGTGACTGCTGATTCTTGACCTAGATCATACAGTGATCACAAATTTGACTTAAATAAAATCACTTTTTTAATGCATATTAAACAAAGCTCAAATAATGAAGCAGCTTTTGACTCAGATTGACCTTCCAATACAATGTGTGAGATGTACATACACAAATTAAGAGAGCATAAACTGCATTTCTGAATATAGGTTGACAAAGTGACTGTTTTGTGCTTTTTCTTCCACAAGCATGGTTTTCCAGATTCAGGAAAAAAGTGGAGAGGATGTTCTCAAATGTTGTTATGGTCCTTACAAACTTCACATCACTAATCAAGGAGTATCTAAGCCAGTTTTGGTCCTTTGTAAATGTAACACAATAAACTCATCATTTTGAGATTTTTGAAAACAAATAACATTTATATATTTTTATATAAAACAGATCAAGAAAAGTGTGGCTATTCTCTGCAAGGAGCTCTATTGTGCTAATTGTGTTGTCTAACTGAAGGAACCCTATCAATTTTGAATGTCAAATGGAAAGCATGCTGAGGTTCAGGATATTTCTCCATAGACAATAACTGGGGTACGGGGCTTGTTTGGCACCCTTTCTTAGTGAAGCTTATGGAAAAAGAAAATACACTATTAAATTACCTGAGAAAGACTGAAAATAAGAGAGCAACATTTAGACACAAAAGCTCTTCAAAAGGATTGTTTTAAAGGAATTATTATTTCCAGATCTGACTGTGAGCTGACCATCCTGTTTTTCCATTTCCACAGCAATTCTCTCCTAAACTTCCAATAAGCTAAATGTGTCTGGGGTATTTTTGAATTTTTGAACCAATTCTGTCAACTTTAGAGAGATACTTTTGCTGGGAAGTCTTCTGTGTCATATGAACATTAATCTACAGAGGAAATAGAATGACACTGGTAATATTACTATTAATCTCCCTTAATATAATTAGAATGCAGGAAAAACCTATGTTTAACAATTTGGAAAAGATGAACAATGTATATGGTGGTGGTTAACAACTCCCAATTTGAAAAATAGTTTTATTATTTGCAGTTATTTTATTCTGTATTAAATTTACAACCATTTAACCCATTTGACAATAATTTTAATTATAATGTTCTTGAAACATGAAAGCTTTCTAGATAATTATGGACAATATATTTGTCTTGAAATATTCTTCTTCTGTAGAAAAGGAAAAAATAAAAAGAAAAAAGGATATTATTATATACTACTGATTAGAACTATGTGTTAAAAAAAAGAGTAATTTGTATTTCCCTCTGTTTTTCATTCTCCTGTAATCATCAAATATTAAAATATGAGAAAAATTGATATCAACTGGTTTGAGCATGGGATAGATCCATTTCAATAATGCCTTGTGAATAATAAGTAAAGTTGTTATAACAGACATTTCATTACTATTTTATTAAACTCCATAGAGATGTGGCATTAGAGTGACAAAGCAAGGTGACACATGATTGTTTTCTCTTTGTGGTCTGAATCAACCACTTGCCCATGCACACTGTGACAAATCTGCACTCGTGCAAAAGGCTGCTGCTTTCTGAAATGGTGGTTTCACTCTTCATAGTGGGTCAAGGGAGCCAAATGACACTCCCCTGAATCTCTTCCTTGTCTTCATCTCATTCCACTTTTCTTGATTGCTGGAGCTCTTCAGAAACAAGGCTGCCACTGACAGAGCATTGATAATTCTCTTCCCTGGCACACTCTTTTGCAACAGCCCCTCAGACCCAGCTCTGGAGAGAGCTACATGCTGTATTATTTTCATGCAGGGGTAGCCTCTTCCCAACTGACATATTTTTTCTAAACAAATACTAGACCATTGTCTGCTGACAAAACCAGTAGCACTCCATAAAAACTAAAGAATAAAGCAAACACATTCGGCATAACGCTTTCAGTGGTGCAAACTTGTTTGTGCTAGTACAGACTTAGTTAAATATTCACCAAATATATCTTAAGGTGTTTTGAATTTTTTTTTGTTATAAAATATATGTTAGAAGATTAAAGCATGTACAGAACATTCCTCCCTCTCATTCATGTCAAAATGAAATTGATAATTGCCAGTTTTTAACCAGCTCAAAAGATGCTTTCACAGCCTTCCCTTTGCAGGAGATTACTTATTGTTGCCTTTGATGTTGACATTATTTAATAGAGATCCTTTTTTCTTTATGAATTGTTTCAACTTGCTCATGCTGTCTTCAATTTAATGAAGCTGTTGAGAAGAAAACTGTAAACAAATGAGATAGGATGGTTTGGGAAGAATGTGAATTGTATTCTTTAGCAAGAATTGTTTATGGGGATGGTTTCATAATATGTAAAACATATGGACCACCAGAAATAGAAATGTCAGACTTTAGGTCTTTGATTTATTATTTCATGTAATTTATTATTTCATGTAATTTACATTTTATTCACTATTTTCCCTTCTCTCTTCCTTTTTAACATTTCATATTTTTAGCAATACAGCTGAACAAGATTTGCTTCTGTTACAGGACTGTACTATTCATCAAAAATGCTGAATGCAAGCTACCAAAGGTCACGATTTTAAAGCTTACTAAGGAAGTATTACACTTAAAAGAGACAATAAAATTTATTTCCTTTATTTTCTAGTTATTTCCTTTAAAAAATGTGCTATTGGATCCGTCCACAGTACAGTTTTCCTGAGTCTTTTTATAATGCTTGTTTATATTTGCATAACATCTGTAAAAGCTGGTTTCTTACATAATGGCCATTCAGAACCACGAGGTTTTGTTTCAAGAGAACCAATTCAAATCAGTTTTCAATATTCTGTTTTAGCTACTGAAAAAAATAAATGTACTGAAACTATAAATCCAGTTTTCTGCTTTTTAATTATGAGTGCGTAAACATGTAAAAGTAAACACAGACTATATCACTGTAAAGTGACTGCTTACCACTATCTTCATTTAACCTACATATTTTTCATTGTAGTAGACAAAAACAGTGCTCAACCAGTGCAAACCAGTCATGACAGATGAAGCCTATTTTAACAATGTCAACACAAAATAGTGGTATTCAGATTAATAGGATTCTTTTGCCTCTGAGTGCTTGAGTTTACTTGAGTTTACTTGGGAGTTTACTTGAATTTTAAAATTCTTAGAGAATTAAAACTTGCGGTGCTTAGTTTGCTCTACACCTGTAGACATTTTGCTAATTAATCACACAAATTCAGATCAGGTGTTGACCAGCACAAAATAATTTGTGCTGCCCAACAGGAAAATAGAAGTTGCTGGCATGGAATTGTCATTAGGGAAAACAGGAAAAGAAAAAGAGTTGAGTAATCTTTGATCCTCCTTTCAACAAACCTCTGCTGTACAAGTGAACGGGAGATCAAACGTGAGCAGATTTTTTTGCTGTACTGTGCTATAGGAATCCAATATTCTGAGAATCCTATCTAAGTAAAAATAGGAAATCTGCCAAGAACATCATAATTACTTAGAAATTATTACTGAGAAACATAAAAATGTGGTTTGCATATATTCCTGAACTGCTGGCCTTCAGCTGAAGTTGGCATTGAACTATTGACAGTCAATTACACCTCTCTGAGAGATTAGACTTTTGAGGGACAGGGTATACAAGCAGAGCATTGCTAATATCGGATAACATTTTCTTTTTCTAGGTGTGGGATTATGAAATTTACCTCTTCCTGAGTATTTCATAGCTACTGTGATTATTGGTCTCTCTAGAGCTGTGTTTTAATTTTTATTATTAAATTATTCCATTGTAGGAGACTTCTGTAAAAGATATTGTTATAATGGCCATTAATGTTTTCCTGTGTTATTTTTCAGCAGAATTTAATTCTTTCCTTATTTTTAACAGATTTTTTTTCTGAAAAATGAAGTTTTGTTGGTTTTAGGAAATTATACACATAACTTTATCTGCCCTAAGGATGGTCTGTATGCATTGTATTCTGGTACATCTAGTTAAGGTTACAGTAGGATGTTTCAGGTTTGATTCTTTTTGGTGATACCAAACGAAATAATTCATGCCTGTGAATGTAGATATGTCACTGACAGATATTTGTTGCCATTTGGCATGAAGCTAGACTGATAAAGGCATAGGCACAGAGGAAAGTGTATCTATACGTTGAGGAAGATACATGTTGAGGAAGAGAGGGTTTACACTATTACATTAGAATAACTAGGCAATGTAGTTTTTGTATATAGAGAAAGCCTTAAATAAGCCTTAAATAAAGAGGTTCAAGGTGTACTATGTCTTAAAGTGAGTAGCTCATAAATGAGAGAGGAGTGACTGAAATTGTAGGGAGATGTTTTAGCTGAAACTCCAGAGTAGATGAAACTGTAATTCTGCCTTTTGGTTTTATTTTTTGATTGTGATTTCATTTTCCTTGGGCTAGAGAAGCTTTGTTGATTTGAGTTTAATAGCTGGCAAAAAGGTTGTGATTTTCCTCCTAAGCACAGTTAACTAGCTCAAAGAGCTATTAGAAAATACTTTCTGTGTGTTTTAGAACAACACCTGTGACAGCAGCTTTTTTACAGTTTCTTGTTTGTCTTGGGTGTTGTCTGTGTGTTCCTGTATATCTATCAGGTAGAGACAGGGTAGAAAGGGGATTTCAGTGAAATAGAACAAAATCTGAAAGCCTGGTTTAGGTGGCATCCACCCAAGGGCTGTTTCTACTCCTTTTCCTGCTCTCTCCATCCCTCTCCTTCAATAAAATTACATACTCTTTAAACACTTTCTATGCATTTGAAAGAAATCTAAATATTGAAGCATCTGGATGTGAATTATGTAGGGACTTAGTGAGCTCCCTTCTTCCTTGTATAATTCTTCATCATTGTCGCTCCACCCTACTTATGCTACCCACCCAGTCTTAATTTTGTTCCTTTCATTTGTTCCATACTGCAAATGTTAATTTTTTATACCTCCTGTGATTTCAAATTGTGCATTAACTATACTGTGCAGGGATTTAAAAGAAATAATTTACTGTGTCATTTTAAGTTACAAGTTTGTGAGAGTTTTGCTTTTTTATTTCCTCCACAGTGAGCTATGTTGCTGTAACAGAAAGATATTTTTATATGCAAAATGAGAATGTATAACATTTTTGATATTATGAAAATTGTTCATGAGATGCTAGAGCAGATTTCTTAATGGTAGAAAACTTATTTTTAATTCAAAGCAGGACTCTTGATTCCTTTTTTTTTTCCTCTAGGTATTTACCTATATTGTTCTTTCAGGAATTAACTCCCTTCTCTCTGACTCAGCCCACTATGCAGCAACAGAGCCTAGATCAGTATTAGAGCAGTTAATAATAATTGTCATCTTTCCACATACTCGAGAAAACAGGCCTGTGCAAGTGGCTCTGGCTGGTTTGGGGTAACAAGAGAATGGGAAACTATCTTTTAGCAGGGGCTAAAGAGTAGCTTTTGTTCTTCCATAATAGCTTAGGTAATGTCAATCCATAAAAACCACCTACGCCAGGATTGGGAGCTCTGCATATGCTGTATTTGTGGTGTTTCGTATGGTAGTAAGAGAATAACATTTGTAGAAGGCTCAGCTGCCTGTCAAGAAAGACAAAGCAGACTATTACATGCTTAATTCTCATCCCTGCAGCCTGTGCTGACTAAAATCTGATCTCTGCTGCTCCGAGCCGTCATGCTAGACCATCATCTGTCATACTGTAGTAAAAAAAATGCAAAATATTTCTCATTGCAAACAATGGTGGCACTATTCTCCAATATTTTTATAGTAGTTCAACATGACAGGATCACTTTAGAATAGGAACCATCCATTCAGTTTCCAATTGCTGCTGAATGTAATCAGGCTCTCACAATGTCCTGCTTTGTTATATGGGCCAGAGTAAGTCTTTGGTGCTTTCTAGCAACTGTGCTTTGGTGTATCTAGGTGTGAAGCTTGGCATAGAAAAATTTCTTTGTGGCTTTAAATGCTGTAAAGTTGTTTTTTCCAGCACCAGTGACCAAGAGGAGAAGTAATTATAAGTGGCTTGGATTTATTTCTATTCAGAAATAAACATGCAATTAGAAGATGATTATAGCTATGAGATAATTTGATATAAGGGAGATGTAAATGTAGATTTTGGATAACTTTCACTACACAAAAATCTTATTTACCGGTGGTTTTGTTCATATCTTAAGAAGAGCTCTTTCAGTTCAAGGCTTGTGATAGGGGGAAGTAATTAATCACAGATATCTTACCTGATGATTCACAGCTTGTTAATAACTTACAAAAGTTTCTGTGACAGACCTTTATATTCTGCCTGTGTTGCTGAAGTGTTCAAACAACATTTTCCTGAGTTAGAAGTAATTGGATCAGTCCTCCAGAAAAGAAAATATCAAAAAGCACAGGAAAAATGCCTGAGTCTAGAGCCATAGGTATTGACTTCAATATCAAAGGAATACAAGCACTGTTTTCTGGAGCTGTACAAGGAAATGTCAGGCACACCTTCCTGAGAAACAAGGCCTTTGAAGCTGCCAGGAGAACTGGGTAGCATGTGTTTCTCTGTAATTGGCACATGGTTCAGAGCTGAGTGGGCAAAGCCCCCTTGTTAGACAGAGCAACTTTCTGAGTTGTTCTTGCCCCTGGCAGCTCCTGCAACAAAGGGACTGGACAATCTAACTTCTCTGTTGAGGATATTTAGGCACTTTACTCTCGGCTGATTAAAGTTTCTGCAACAACATTAACCTGTGTGTTGTTACCATCTCTGCTTTAGCTGTCTATATCTGTCCTTTGAGGGCCACTCCTGTAAACAAGTTCTTTCAAGCTATTTTCAGAAGATGGTATTTAAGGAGCAGAAGGGAAGATACACTTTTTATGCTACCTCTTACTGTCAAAGTATTTTTGTAGGTGTTAGACCCTACCTTCACTACAGCTATGCAGGCGTTTGCAGTATGAAACCCTTCAGCACTTAAATAGTTTGAAACACTGACTAGAAAGAAAAGTCAGTGGCCTTAAAATAAAGATGGTGTTCTATATATAGTTGAGTGCCTCTATTTTATTTCAGCCATGCCAAATCAAATGAGACCAATCATATTGATATAAGACAGTGTTGGGAATTTCGTGCTAAACAGTTCACAGCTTTCAGGGAAAAATGCTGGGAAAGCTGAAAGACTGGTTCAAAAAACAAAAGTTTACTACCAGATAAACCTTACTTTCCCAGTTATAGAAATATCCTTATATTCTTGGCAAGCCAGTGGAAAATAAGAACGGCAAAGAGGGGGCTCCTTACTCATTGTTGTGGTCATTATGTGTTGGCTTTCACATGCTTACAAGCACACCTTGGTCATGCCAGACTGGAGCCTGTTTCAGCATAATAACTGTAGTTCTTAAGCTCTCTTGGACTGTGAAAATTCCATTTCTACAAAGTAAAAGAACATATTCACCTGCAAAATATTTTTCCTAGTGGATAAAGTCTTGTGAGTTTCCATGTCAGTGGATTATTACAGGTTCTTTATGAATTTGGGAGGAATAATCCAACTCTTACCAATTTCATTTTGTCTGTTCAATGTTGTGGGGGTTTTTGGTGTGGGCTTCTTTTTTTTTTTCCACAGCACTACTTTTGTGTGTGTGTGTGTGTGCGTGCATGCCAGGATTTATGACTGAATAAACCAAATATAGAACAGACCACTTACATAATATTTAACATATGTTATAATGTCAGATGTGAGTTAATTTTAGAAAGAGTAATGGAGCGAACCAGACAAAATGGATCATCGCTTTCCCTTGAATGTGATTAAGCAAAGAGGAAGGATTCTATCCCACCCCACCCATGTATTCCGTATAAATTTCCTGCAAGTCCTTTAGCAGAGGAATATAAAACTGACTTCCAAGTGAATATAGACAGATGTTGGGTGGTCCTATTTTGCACATTCAATGCTCTTCTATAGGAACACACTGGTTCCCATCCAAGTAAAAAGCCTGAAAAATAGTCTTCATCACATTGTCCAATCTAAAGGTACTGCATTCTCTTAAGAAACAAAATTCAGATAAAAGATGCCTCAGTCATTAATGAACCATTAAAAAAATAGTTTAAAAACCATTTGTTTCTGAATTTTGAAGCAGTGTGGGTGTTGCACTGAGAAAGATTAAGGCTCTTACTTTGTACAAGTAATATATGTTATGGTAACATCTTTAAATCCCTATTCATGCTGAAGTAAATTTGTTTTCAAAATATGTAAAATTTATATCTATAAAGAAGTAACTAAAGTCACAGTCTGATCCATCCACTCCCTACATACATGAATGGTAACTGATGTGAGTAGTCTCATGTTAATAGATGCTCAACATTGTGCATCCTCTCTCTGGAGCTAAAATGCCAAGGCTTGGTATTTAGTAGTTTAGACTGAATCTGAAACCCATTATCCTGTGCAAAATGGTGAGAGGAGAACATTTTTTATTGTTTCCCTTTTGATTGCAAAGAGCAGACTGGGTAAACTTGACAATATCTAATAAATTGTATCTGATCTAAGATGGATGGAAAATAAAATATTATGAATGTGATCCTTGTGGACCCAGGGAATTTTGTATGGCACAGGATCAGTTCTACTGGATTGTGATAAATCTCCTTAGGGAGATAAGCACCCAGCTTTCTCTTATTTAGGACACATTTGTGAGGCATCCAAAGTAGTAGTTTGGAGGAAAAGGTGGGAAGCCTCAGAAAGCTTTCCTTATATTCCACTTAATGCTTTTCTTGCTCATGTGTTACCATTTTTGACTCGTTATTTCACGTTGTTTCATCATTTCATGCTAGTTCTGACAATATCTGCTGCTCCTTCACTTAAAACACTTATAGACCTATAACTACTACTGTAGCTGTTTGTTCTAAGCCAAATCATCTTAAGTTTATCTTGTGTAAGTTTCAGTTCAACCAGACAGTAGAGGAAGATATAGGGAGGTTAAAGAAAGGATAAGACAGCTTCTGGTGTGACATAACTTTAGTTTAGAGGTTCTGTAATAGGCAATTTTATCTAAGATATAACAGCATCATAGAAGTCTATTGGAGAAATGCAAAAATGTGAATATGCTTCAGGTAATTACTACAGCTCTCATTCAACTGGCTTAGGTTTTTGTTGTTAATTTCATGACAAAACTTCAACAATGATAAACGTATATTGGATCCATATAGAAATTCAAAGATTCCTTTTTTGCTTTAATTTCCTTGTATTGAAAACAAAACAAAACCCCTTAAAACGTCAGAGAATGCTGGAACTTCATTTGTGAGAGATTAAGAGAATATTTATTTTGTAAACTCTGAGAGCTGAAAATTACCAGAAATTCTGGCCTATTACAGATAAACAGAAATTGTATTGTGAAAGATGTTACTAGAATTTCGTCTCTCTTCTCTCCTACTCATGCTTTACTGGAAGCATTATGCAAGCTGAATTTCTTTTTGAATTTCTTGGCATTCGCCAAGAAAAATGTGCATCTGGTTAAAAGGTTCCCAGTTGTTCTTCATTCTCACAACCTACAGTATATTTAGGAGAGCACTCCTTAGTCACACATTATAGGAAATGAAGCTCCTCCTTTAGTAAAGCTGTTTTAACCTACATTTGGTGACAGGTTATCACACGTCCATCTTCAGGGCAGCATGTAGAGAAAGTGTCAGAAGTGAAAACCAACTGTAAGAAAACAACATTTTTCTCCCCCGGTGGAGCTGGGTTCTGTGGATGCTGAACTTCTGGAAGGTTTGTGGCCAGCATTCATCATAACCTAATTCTGTGGTGGGCCAAGTCTTGCTTAATGGCAGTAGAATTGTGATGGAAACACTGGCCTGTTGTAGATAATTTATTTTGCTTAAATGAGGTTGCAGACTATAAGCTTAATTTTAGGTTATCCTGATGGTAAAATTATATCTCATAAACCAGAGGTAGAAGTTTTGTTTGACCTTTCCTAGTAAAGGATTCAGGAGTAACAGAAGACATGCAGGGGTTATGTATTAACTTGAAAACCCAATTGGAAGCAATTTTATATTCTGAATTCTGTCTCATTCCAACTGGAAGTAATTTTGTATTCTAAATTTCTTCTGATTTCATACTACAAATAACAAAACTCAAACAAAACAATAAAATGAAATTTTAAAAGCTCACCACTAATATATTAGGGTAAATTTAGGCTATCATGCTACTTGGGCAGAGATCTGAGAAAGTAATTGATATTATATTCCAGGTTCTAATATGATTAATGAATTTCTTATATTCAAAATACCTTATTTCTTATATTGCTGATAATGAATAAAAGTGACCAGAAAAACTTTAGCTTGTTTTTAAGTTATAGTACAGTATCTGAAAAAACAACACAACCATAAACTATAGCATATGTAGTTGTGAACAAAACAAAACTCAGCTAAAATTTTATAATAAAGCAAATAATGGGTAAATAAGTTCCCTGCACACTAACACAGTTATCTGCATATTCATCACACTAAACCTTTGCTTTGAGTGTTTTAAGCAGTAATTTTCTAGAAAGTAGAAAAATTCTCTAAAGTTGTGAGAAAAACCTCAACAGAAACTCCAGCAAATGCTTCATGATGTTATCCTATACTTAGTAGTAGCTTACCTATGGATTCAAGATCAAGCTTTGTGTAAAACAGTAACTCTTTGTTAATCATTAAAACTCTGACCATTTCCCATTATTAAAGCAAAAGTAATCAAAGCCTTGCCTTAGTTGTATCCAGATTCATTGATAAGATTTGAAGAAAAATTAGGCATAGAGTTTATTTTCAATTCTCACTACAGTATTCATGCAGTTTGAAGGTAAAATTCTCCTTTGGTTGTGATAATGGAATGGCTTTAAAAGTCTGAACATAGTCAGAGCTTCCTGACTGGCTGTCAATGATGTCATGGCCATGTCAATAATACCCTCTAAGTGCAGGACTCTGACTCTCTCTCTTTTGATTTATAAATTCCTTTTCATAATAACAAAAAGACACTTAAAGGAAAGTCTTTTGGCCTTATCACACTACCCAAGGCATATAATAATCCTAAGAAAATGCGCTACCTGTCATGTCTCACTGCTTAAATATAGGTCAGAAAAATCTGCCATGCTAGACAGGACAGTATAAGTGCTACATTGGAATGGCCTCTGATGTCAGGGAACAGTCTAACCATATCCTCAATTTCCATGACAGCAGAATCCAGAATAGCTCCGGTTAGAGATCAGAAACATGGACGCAGGGAAAGAATGATCTCTCTTCTACAAATGTTGATCAAACCACACAAATGGCATTAACCCTGAGAGAAGCCCATATGGCAGGAAAGCAGATGCTCTGGATCAGACTCTTAGATCAGTGGAAATGATTGTAGGTGATGCCTAAGGCTGCAGAAAGCTTTTATTTGGAAAATTTTCTTGCAAATACCAAAACAGAAGTGTTTGGGCCAAAATTACCTGTGGTGAATTATTGCTACTAGCCTCAGCCTTACTGATTTGTCAGTTATGATCAGCCTTGCTGATTTGTCAGTTATGATTTTAGTTGGCTACTTATTTAAAAAAAAAAAGTCTTTAGATAAGTAGCTAAATCCAGATAGAAATGGACAGTCTTTTATTTTCTTTTAAGAGGCCATATTGCTTGTTTCAAGCAAAGCTGGTAACATTCCAATGTTCTTTTGATAAGCATGTTAACCAAGACCAAAGACCATGGGAACAAAAAGAAAATGGCATTGTGGGTTATGCAAGTAAGCATTTTTATTTTCATTTCTGTGCAAGACAAGTGGTGTTGCAGGATGATACAGAGCAGAACTCATTGTTAATGCATTTTTGCTAGGAAATTCTCAGAAGACGAGGGGTCTCTGGAAACTAAGCTTTCAGACAAGGTCAAGGGTAACAAAATGCTTCTGGACACTATTCTTCAGGCTAGCAATCTAGTCTGTATTTTTCTCATACACTGACCAGAAACATTAAAAATAACAGTTTAATTACCTCAGTTGAAATTTACTGCAATATGAAAGGAAACTGTCAACTTTGTTAAAAGAATTTGCAGGTACCCTTTCTGCCTCTTAGCCCATGTGACGCTTTTTGCTGATTTATGGAACTTTTTCTAATGAAAAAAAGATTCTCTCATTGTTACTTTTTGAGAGCTCTACCAAAAGATGTTAAATGGAGAGCGCACTTGTACAGTGCTACAGAGAATATCTAGTGAAATTAATTTAAACCAAACAGCTGTCAAATGTACAAAGTAAACAAAATACGTACACTGTGGTTTCCCACGAAAACCTTTAATTTATATTTACAAAACTGCTGCTGAGGGCAACAGATAAAACAATCTATTTTATATCTATGTACAAACTGTTCTAAGTTGATCATATTCCTTTAATTAAGACATTTATGAGCTAGGCCACTTTCATCATAACAAATCTTCCATCCTTTTCTTAGTCAGGATCTTTTGAAAGATAGGAGAGCCTAAGAAAAATGGAAGCTATTAAGATTAACATATTCATATATAACAAATGGACTTTTTGCATAAGCAATAAATCTCCTAGAATATATCACAACATGTTGCTTCCTGCAAATGGTCTTATGAAGTAGCCCTTTTCTTTTTGTTCCTCCTTTAATGCGACTGCCTTCAGCTGCATCTGGGAAGTCCTCTCACCATTCCCTTATCAGTGAGCTGACTTTTTAAATTAAAGGCAAAACTCCTCTATTTTTTAGATATAAAGGAGCATATCTACAACAAAATTGCAGTGTTCTCTTTCTAATTACAGGACAAGGGGTTTGGTGTAAAATTTATAGCATTAGCTACTACAAATTAAATTAGAAATGGATTATTTTTTCTATGTTTTAGGCTTTTTAAATTTTTTTTTATTCTAAGTAAATGGATGTTGTGGTTCAAACTTTAAAAATAATGGGGTTTTGTACCTTAACCTTTTAAACAAAACCAACCCTTTCCTCTGAAATATGCTATAGTTGCACCTCTTTGTGCTTGGGCATTTTTGCATTGCCAGTACAAGCTAATGAGTAGTGTTTTCCTCATGCATAATTTTGCCGTAACTGTCCTTAAAAGTTGTTGTCAGGTACTTTTAATCAAAAGAAAGCTTTTTATAGCAATTATGCTCTCTTGTAAAGTGACTTCCAATTTTATTTTCAAGTAAAACTGCAGCCAGTAGCCTATGAGCTGGTGATTTCTGACAGTTTAGAAATCTTTATCCAGCATTTTATTGACCATCGGAGGAAAAGAGATAGAAACAAACAAAAAAAAGGAATGCACACTAGAGGTTAACCTCATTTGAACCTTTAGCTGCAAAGACTTGTGGGTCATTCTTGTAAGACTATTTCATACAGAAACTGCAGAGAAGAATTAAACAGATTGATTCCAATCCCTAATATAGCAGTTTTGTAAGTCTACCACAATCATCTTTATCAAAGGTGTATACATGCTTTACTTTCACTTCCTTGAAGATTCATTACATATTAAAACAGTTTTCCAAGAGCATGAAACTTTCATTTTTTTTCAGACCAGAATACACTTATTAGGCATCCTCTGCAGAGACACCCCACTTAAATTACCATTACAGTTATTTTCCATTACAATTCAAACCATAATCACAACTCTAATTTATAGGGTTGTATCTGAGTTTTGGTTAGTCTGAGACACTGTTCCTGGGAATGACCTTGGTAACCATGTCACAAAGGTTCCTACTTGAATCACTAGTATGCAGTACAATTCTATTTCTAGTCTACACTCAACCCTCCTTTACTTTTCACCTTCTGATGTAAACCCAAAAGGATGCATTCTGTTTGAACACTTGAGTCTGAGAGGGTCCTCTCTCACCCGTTACTCACAAAAATTTTTGCTCATATGGAAAAACAGCTTCTTCAAGAACTGGTTACTAAGGAGTACATGGAATAAGAGAGATGGTGCTTGTAACATTTAAGAGTGCTAGCAGTGCCTTTTTACCTCTGCTGTCAGAAACTCATGGTGGTGGTTGAATCTTTACTTACTCCTGTTCTAGTGGACTCTAAAAAAATCCCTAATATTCTTTATGTGGTTTATCTCATGCCATCCCTTTTTGGTCTGTGGGGTTGGCTGAAGGTATTCTTCCCTTCCCCTTTGAAAGAGCAGCAAGAGATGGAAGAGCCTATACCTTATAACTTCTGTGGAGAGATTATGGGCAATATTTGCTTGCTAAGGTAGGCGTCATGTTTTGTTTGGGGATGTGGCAATACTTGCTCTTAGAATTGTGCTTCCTGAGATATAGTCTGATCTTATCACCCCTTTTCTTCAGGCTGACAGTGTATACAGTGGCAGAGGGCATGTTGTCTGTGTCAGTCACATAACTAAAAGTCTATTGGGGTTTGAGGATACTACTGTGAAGCACTTGCTTCCCATTTTCTGTCTCTTGCAGGAAGTCAGAGTGCATAACTTATCAGCTGAAAAACAATCTGTGGAAAAAAGAAAGAGGGAGAGGCTTGTTTTTTCAGTTTCTTTGAAATGTTCACAACGCAGCTCCATGAGTTGTCAACACAATGAGACTAACAGCAAACTTTGCCAAGAGGCAGGAAAAAAGCCTTGAGCCTTTAAACCAGCATTGCTACTGAACTCCCTGTCATCAAACCATAATGTAAATTTTATTGTGTTCTTTAGAGAGAAGGCCACATTGCTGTTAACATCTCTATAGATAGAACTTTGCATAGATCCTTCTTCTGCTGAAATACCTAAGAAATCCAGTTCTGAATATTTCTTGTATCTGTGTCTTGTTCACAAAGAGAGCAGCTTTTTTTCAAAATACCAGCCTTCACTTTTGCTCAAGAAAGCTACTCGTACATGAATCTCACTCATTCAGAAGTGGTGTGGTTATGGGCACTGTCTCAAGAAGTTTCCCCTGCTAAAAAATTCAGGAAGTCAAGCAGTAAAAATTTAACACAGCATATGAATTTTGGTTAGCAGCAAAATACCCCTAACTTTTCTTCTTTTAAACTGCCAACAGTTTAAAAAAAGACATTTGCATGTAATCATTAGCATTTTTGTTTTCAATTGCCACTGAAAAGGATTCAGGCAAGAAATTATGGGTAGATCTGACCAAAGGATGAAAAATCTAATTTTGTCACAACATCTAAAGTTTCAGCGCATATGCTCTTCAATAGAGTGAAAACAAATCTCATGAACACATATTGAAAAAATTTAATTGAGTTAAGGTAGAAAGGTGCTTGAGTAGGTTGGGATGTCTGAAGACACTTTTCCTTACTTGTCACATAAAACTTTCTTGTCAAACCAGCAGCATCCATGCATTCTAGATTTGATAAAAGAGCCTTTTCAAATTTTCTCTTTCTCTGAAACTGGAAATGTTTTTATTACTTTTAACATTAAGACACCATGAGTAATTCTTCTAATTCAGGCTATAATTTATTGTAGCTTTCATTGCAGCTAAATTGCATAAAGTTTTGGTTTTGTTCCCAAAACAATTTTCACATCACATTCTAGTTTGAGGACATCATATGTGTTTAGCATACATACATAGCAACATGCACATAATCCACACAAAGTGTCTTTGGTTCCAAGACCTGATATAGGACAAAACATCTGCAATAGCATCATTGTTGATATCTCTATTTGTCGTATTTTTTCTAAGTAAAGAAATACAGATTAAAGAACTCCCTGAATTAGGGTTTTTTTGTGTTTTTTTCCTTGTAAAATATAGGAATGGTAATGCTATTCAAAAATTGAAGAACGGACTACATTGCTTTATGACAATTTGTTGTTTTTAACGTGATGGCTGACGACATTTCTCTCATGAATGGGAGTTGGTCTGCATGAACAGCCATGAATCAAGGGTGAAATTAAAGAAAAAGACTCTAATAGTTCCTATGTGACTACTGTCTTTTGATACTCAGAGTGATGAATTTTAAAGGTGCATGTTTCTCATAAAAGAGTTTCCCAGAGATTTCTGAAAAGTGTTTCTTTATATCTACCTAAAGTGTGTATATATATTGCTCCAGCTATTGGCATGCAGTATGGTTTTCAGCTATTGACTAGAGACAGCTTTCAGTATATGCAAAAAAAATGGAGAAGTGGATCTGATGGAGTCTTCTGAAACTGTCTTGTCTCTTGATATTAAGAATATTGAGGTTGATCTTTTATTAAGAGCAATTATTTTGGACATGTACAATAACTTGTGGAAACTTAAGTTATAGTGACATTTTCTTATTAAGATCTATTAGGCCTAGTCTTGTTGCCTGTAATTCAGGACAATTGCATCCATCCTGATATGCTTGTTTCCTGTGATTGTTCTTTTTGGAAAGTAAAATTATTTGCCTAGTAAAATTATATGCTTCTTCCAGGAATACTTGTGGTATCCTCTGCTACCAAATAAATACTCATGTCCACCCTGGACGACAGTTTGGAGTCTGTGAAGAGCTCCTGGCTCACAGAACCTGTAAATAGCCTTTGTTATACTGACTCAATGGAAGTTGGCATACAATTTTAAAGTTTCACTTCCTCTCAATTAGCAGCTGATTACATTTGATGAGTTACATTTGATTGTTTCCCCTGTACCGATTGAGTCAACAGACTCCATGAGTTGTTAAATATTCCCCTGTACAGAAACAATAGGAAGTGATTAAAATGGGGCCAATCTGATCATGGTCATTACAAAGGAACCTGCCTTATCATTAGAAAGCAGGAAAAATGAATAGCTTGGTATTACCCAGGCTACATAGAAAATTCACTTAAATTGTGTCATGTAACAGCAGATATTTTCCTGAAAAGACTTCTATCTCGAAGGCTGACAAAAATCTTATGGACAAGTTAGGTGTTGGCAAAAAGTATTTTCTGTCTATTTTTGTTCCGTTAGTACCATTCATTCCATCTGTAAATATGAATGTTTCATGTACATATGTTTTGTTGTACAAATATTGAAACAGGATTATGATATTTGAAGTATTTGAATTTGTGGCTGAAAGGGTCTTTGCCCTGGTAGTATAGATTTACCCCTGTAATTGTTATAACTGCTAAGAATTCCTGCTGCATCATGAGAACATTTTAGTGACATATTGTGCAGCTAAATGAGTTCTGCTGTGAGCAGATAATTTTTAATACATAACTAAGCCTTTTTATGTCTTGATAAAGAGGATTTTCCTGTAGTTTAGGCACAGGCCAGGGGTTAAGGAAATTTAGCTTCAGATTTCCTGTCTCAGAACATTATATTGCTTGGTGATTATCCTTTCTTAGACTTTTGGCTTTCGAGATTGAAAGGTCAGTGATGCTTTATTTCACTGAATGCCATCGTGGGAAAGTGTAGGGTCAGAGTCCATATACAGAAGAAATATAGGTAACAAGAAGGGAAGAGTAATGCAATATTTTTGTTCTTTTGTTACTCAGAGAGGTAAAAGGTAGGACAGCTGTATTTTTAGATGGAAAAAAGAATTGCTCCTATGTGTCCTGGGGTTATGAAGTTGCTATAGCTATTTTTAAATTAATTTATTAGATTTGAAGTGACCTAATTTTCCAATAAATAAGCAAAGAATGAGAGATGGAAAGGAGATGGTTTCACAGTTCAAGTCCTCTTGAGTCATAGTCTCTGGTTTAGGGAAAGCAAAGGGCCATATTTCGCATTTAAAAGATGAAATGTGTGGTGGAAAACAGAGTATCATGGTGAGTAGTCTGTCACGGGGAGGTGAGAAATGTGACATAATTTCCATCCTATTCCACACTGTGGAAAGTCTCTATGCAGCTCTGTGTGTTCAGCAGCATGTAGCTGGACTGGGATGGTTATGGCTAGAACACAATTGCTGTATTTTGGAACAGTCCCTGCCTCCTATCATCCAGTAAAAATTCATAGAGTGATCTTGTGAGCTCTCCTCAGCATTTTCAGTTCCATTTGCAGCCACCATATTTTACAGAGGAATTGTCCTCCAGCCATAATTTTACTGATCTTAATAGCATGTTCTTTGGGAAAGATGAACAGCTATTAAAAAAATCTTGGCTCAGGATGATTAGATTGGATTTTACCTCTTCTGTTTCTTTTGTTTGAATCTTTAGAATTATTTGCTTTAATTCCACATCTGGGGAAAATTCTATGGTTTATTTATAAAAATGTCAGATGAAAAAAATCAGTGTGATCATTTCTGGCTTTGGAGTCTAGAGATATACAGTGACTGACTGGAATTTACTTTAAGTGATTCCTTGTTTAGGTTATCTGTTAATATAAAACACAATAACCAGGATGATTCCACTTCAAGAAACATACACATCCAAGTGCCCATCTTAAGATTGCTAGGCAGATAGTAGAGGCAGAATAGAAAATAAAAGAAAAAAATATTTCCAATAACCAAGAAGTGCATTGTGTAAAATCCTGTGTTTTTCCTGGACCACAGAAATGCTTGTCTGTTTTCATGACAAATTTAAGTCCAGTTACAGTTGGAGATTTGTGTTCTTCCTTAGTATCCATCTCCACTCAGCCTAGTGCTTGCATAGGATCTCACCCCATCAGAATGTGTCTTTAAGGTTAACTGTACTGATAATCATGGACTGAAAATATGCTTAAAATTAAGCATGTGTTTAATAATCTGTGACCTCAGATTTTACATGAGATTTTTGTATGAGCTTTGTTTCAAAGCCTAAACTCCAAAGCTCTGATTTTGGGATTTTTAAATGAAAGTTTAAGATCAGGCAATTCTTCCATCTGCTATTTTGTTTCTAAGAACATAAACATGAAATAAATAATGTGAAAAAGTCACTTGCTGTTAGTGTATTTCATGGAAATTGTAGATAAAAAGTGTCTGCTCAGCCATCAACTCCATGCTTTTACTAGTACATACTTGCCCGTGGTTTGCATACATATTCTTTCTCATAGAATGCAAGTTAAATAACAGGTACTTTTTCTTTTTTTTATAAGAGCAGCCTAACACATCTAATTTCTGCAATTTCTACCTATGGTTTTCCTCTTAAAGGTAATTTGTTTCCTTTCAAGTAATTACAAATTGTACATTTCCAGTCACATTATGCCAACATCAAGACTGATAACTAACTAGTTTGATTCCACTCTTATCAACATTTTATGAAAATTAGAAGCGAAAACATCACACTGGGACCTTTAGAGTTGCTTTAAGTTGTTTTGAATAAATAGCAGGGTCTCTTATAGCTCTAATGATTAGAACAGCTAAAAAGATTCCACTACAAGTTGTAATGCATTCTCGCTTTTTAAGAACCCTGGAAACCTGTTCATTTTGTTTATTTTACTTCTGTGTAGTGGCGTTCTTTGAGATGTGCATGAATGCTATTTTATGTTCTTCCGTAATTTAAGCTTTCCTGGGTTGGAATAACGTTTCTCTAGCTAGTGTCTCAAAGAAATCACATTTGGGGAGAAACATTTCAGTTGGATTTGGCAAGTATTGTCCATTCACATTAATCTTTTAGTAAAATGGCTTTTATTGTCTTTTTTTCTTCATATGAATTGGCTATTTAGTATTAAAATGATGACATTTTACAATTTGCTGCTGGGATTTTTGGTTTGTTTTTTTAAAGAAAGTGAGGATCCATGGTATCTCTTCATTGGAAACTCATGGATTAGTTCAACCTAACTTTTATATTGTATAAAATTTCCTAGGTCTCTTTGCTCAAAAGTAATTTCTAAGATCATTCCTGAAGCAACCAAAATTTCAAATTTTTTTTTTTCTGCTTGAGAGAGGGAAAAAGTGGAGGAAGCAGTGATATATATCTAAATTATGTTTTGAAATTTAAAAAAAAGCCAAAAACTCAACAGCAATGTGAATCTTTCACTCAGATTTGTTCTAGTTGTCTTTTAGAACATCTCTCTTCTACAAGCTTAAAAGCACATTCTGAAATGCTAACTTTGAATATTTGTCTCTCAGTGTTCATCTGCCCTTTTGCCAGATATTAGGTCAATAACTTCCCCAAAGAAATCCAGATACACAGTAGCATTTCTATGATTTCCAGAGATGTAAACTATACAGTTCCCTGTTGTAAGTGTAATAATATTTTCCTATACATCTCTCTAAGTTGTCTCTAAGTACTTTCTAAACTGCAAAGAAATAGTGCCATTGCTGTCTTCAGCAGGACTAGGAATTTTTTTCCTGTTGGGACATAAACCCAGAAATCTTGCACCATTTTTCAACCCCTTCTAGGAACTTCAGTGGGCCGCAGGCAAATTGTCCAGTAATTCAAGGTAATTAACAGTTTGACACAGGAAAAAAAAGGTGTGATTGATTCTCAGCTTTATTCTTGAAAACCGTGCCACGCTTTCCTCCAGTGTCAGACTTTTGCTTGGATAGTCACTAAATAGGTTTTATATTTCTTTGGTGACATGCTGGTTTTGTATATATATGCACAAATAAGGCATGTGAAAGATGTAGAACTAGAAAGAAGATAATTAGAATTAACAGATGAAGAGTGAGGCTGAGAGAGATGCACAAATGTAGTGTCTTTGCCAATAAATCACCAATGAGAATGATTAAACAAGAAAATATAGTATATACCTACTTTTCACTTCTCTGATAAGCAATATGGTGGGAATAATTCTTTGGCTCTCGAGTTACATTCCATGTTAGTGGGTTAGTAATGGGTCACACATGACTGATTTAACAGAATAAAGGCTAAGATTAGATTACTCTTTTTAATAAAGTGAGCATACTTCAGATGAG
Organism: Climacteris rufus; assembly: GCA_013398175.1. Lineage (NCBI taxonomy): Eukaryota > Metazoa > Chordata > Aves > Passeriformes > Climacteridae > Climacteris > Climacteris rufus. Next base: position 1,385,083 of record VZRZ01001597.1, on the reverse strand, counting down.
AATGTTTTGTCTATTCATCAAAATTATGCATGTGGTGCCAGGCATCCTCTTCTTTTAAATGTACCTCATTGAAAATACAGCAAGTTAAACACAAAACATCTAAGCATGTAGAAGAATACTGCAGCTACTGTGGTTTTTCATATGTCACGGGGGAAGCAGCAGTGTTGCATATGAAGCTGGCTTCGAGGCTGAGACATAAAGTTGGTTGTCAGAAGTTCTGATTTCTGATTTTTCTGTGTGAAATCTTGCTAGCTTAGTTCTTTTAATCCACCAAATTACTTTCAGCCAGCAGATAATTGTACCTAAAGAGTCTCATGCAGCTACCGATTGCATTCCATTATCCATACAAAATATCAGTAATTCTTCAGGAATCCTAACTGCTATGATAATGCATGAATTCTGAGTTTCTCTGATGCTAGGGAAAAGATAGCATTGAAAATTGAGAATGGCAGCTTGTCTGTGAGGCAATGTATGCATTTTGCCACTTAACACCCAATTCATGTCCTCACTCAGGATTACAGAAGCGTTGAGGTTGGAAGCAACATCTGAGGGTCATCTTGCCCAACCCCTTGCTCCAACCATATCCAGACAACTTTCACATATCCCCAAGGATGGAGACTCCACAGCCTCCTTGGCAAACTGTGCTAATGTTCATTCACCTTCATATTGGGAAGCTAAACCTATTTTCTAGTGTCTATTTGCAAAGTGAAATCTAAAATTGTTGTTTTGAAATCTCTGGGTAAAGAAGTTTTCAGACTACCTATGGGAAACCATGCTTACTTCTTGTATTGCTCTCTTGAAGCAGTGAATCACTGAGGGTTTCCTGTCTATGACCTGTTGTAGATAATGTGTGGTTTGCTGCTTCCCATGAGGTGTAGGACAAAGAAAAAAACCCAACCCTTACTCCTTGACATGTTTTGATCAAGACCAGTAGTTTGGAAGCTCTTCTACCTGTTTAAAGGTCCCAGTGTGCCACACAGGTAACACCCTTGAGGGTACAGATGAGGGGAAGAAAATGAGGCTCCAGAAAAAGCTAGAATTAGTCTGGAAGGAGGGAAAGTTGACAGCAACCTACAAAATAAGTTGGAACAATCAGTGAAAGAACGATGACCTGCTCTGTATGACATATTGCTGGATAATGTTGCCAGATGTGTTAATAAAGCCATTACCTAATTAAACCACATCCTTTGCATCATGTCTTCCTGCAAAGTCAAGCTGTGTGCTTTCTGGCTTGTACGGTATCATCAATAATACAGATCCGACGTCTAGATCATCTGGTGGTGATGCAGGAGTTAAAATAGAATATAGCTCACTTCCTCTTAGCTGTATTTGGCTACACAGAACTAACAGGAGTAAAAAATGGTAACAATTTATTTTTATCACTTAAGTGAGTACATTTGGACTGACTACATATGGAGAACAGATCTACTGAATAAGACTTTTGCCTAGTAACTTTTTCTGACTGTAGCCACATTTAATAATTGTGGTTGAAATGCTGGCTTTACATTTTAAAAAATGTTGACAGAGTATCTTTCACAAATAGGAACATGCTCATATGATTCTAAACATATGCTATGGTTCTTTCCCACATCTACATCTGTTTCTTTAATTGATATTGTATTTTAATTATTTTAGCTTATAAATACACACTAGGGCTGATAAACACGTTTTCTATCAGATGTTTCTGGAAAGAAAACTGTCGCCACAGTTTCTTTTTTTCATAAAATATTTATTTCCTGTGGCATTTTTGTAAGCCTTCAAAACTTTGTAACGGAATTGTTTCTATTAACTTTTGTTGGATAAAGATAGGGCAAGGTGCAGAGTGCTCAGATCTTAAATAGTGAGATAAACCTCAGAGTATAAAGGAAAGCTAATAATAGGTGAATAGGTTCTACTGTGCAGTGCATTAATTTTTGCTCAGAAAGAAGTAAATGCTGGTATTATGAAGCAGTTATGTCACAAATTCATTTCAGTGAATTACAGAGGGAGAACAGCAGCAATTACTCATACTATAGTGTTCTAGCACTTCTTTATCTCAAGACATATTTGAAACAATTTGCAATTAGAAAAAACAATCACTAAGCACAGTAAAATAACCTTGCCAGGACTGACAGGAAGGTGTCTCTATCTGAAGATCTCTATTTCACAAGGTTACTTGTTTGCATAGCACCCAATTCCTTTCCTTTCTCAATTAAATTCATGGTAGATGGATTAGAGCTTAATTTTTCAAACAAAGGCGCAAAGGTTTAGCTATTATACCAAATATGGGTCAGAATTGTAAGTGATGTTCCACCCAGTCTGGTGCTGATATTCTCAAAGGATTCTTTCAGTGTTGGCCTTATCAGTCAACTCTTCATTTTTATTTACTTTAGCAGTTGCTTTAAAAATTCATTCCAACATCTGACTAAAATCAAGAGAGGGAAGTAAATGTATCTGCTCTATCTCATTAGTTAACAGAGACATACAAAGGTTTGATTCCGATATGTAAGACAATATTCTTTAATTAAGCACAGACCATCATTAATTCTCTACCAGAGTGACCTGGGAGGTTGAAATATGTTTGGTGTTTAATGGACCATAATTCAGATAAGACGAACGTTTTGGACCTAATTTTTTTCAGGTGTCTCCACCAGAATCGGTGGATTCTCACAGCAGCAGCAAATGTCCTATTTATGCAGATGTCGTTTATATTTTAATTTAAAAAGCTGCTGCTTTTATATCCTCAGTTGTTGTTTTAATATTGGTATTGAAAGCCATGGAGCATTTTTGTTTTAACTTGTTTAATGACTGATTAGTGTTGGCATCTTAAAGGAAACAAAATACCCTGACTTTGACCAAAGTCACAAATATGTGTTGAGAATAGCAAATCACTTGTATTCCCACACTGGATGAGAAAGACTGGCATATCATGATGGAAACACATGAATAAAGAAACAACCTATGTTATAAGTTATATCTCACGGATTAAGAAACAACTAATGGTATAAATTATAACTGTGGAATCTAAATGGGGAATGTCAAATAAAATGTACTTTTTAAGACCCTGAGTCAGGCTTACAGCTGACCTCAGTTCCCTTAGGAATTACAGACTTCATCTTTGCTGAAAATAGGTGACTCCAGGCATTCTTTCAGTGAGTTCATCTTGCTCTTTCCTTTTAAAGTCAATTCAGTGATGCTGATGTTTCCCCCTTTTTACAACAGTATATAATGTTTAAAATACTTGCTCAGAACATGGGTGACTTACAAGCAGTTCTCTTTTCCTACAGCAACTCTTTGAGACTTCATCTCCTACTTCTAATGTTAGGACAATTTGTGGATGGCGGTATTTTCCTTCCCTTTTGGACATGAATCACTTTACAGGAATGAACTCCTAATTCAGTGGGAAAGAGAGGCAGGACATGAAAGGTCATGGAACCACAGTTCAGAGATCAATGCAATCGGTGAGGGAAAGGTGCCTGGGTTTTCCGTCCTCTGTCTGTAAATTACTTCTGTAATTTATATAGAATGGTTACCCTGTTAAAAAAAACCAAAACAACAAACAACAACAAGGACAAACAACAACAAACAACACAAACACACAGTAGAATTACTGTAAATTAAGAAACTAAACCAACCCCCTCTTCATCAACAGGAGTAATCCAATTTCTGAAAATAAGCGTCAGTCTCTGAGTTGATACTGAAGTCTTAAAAAGCAGGGAAAGTTAGGAAAAAGTGCTCTATGCACTTTTATTTTCTGTTGGATAGCTCCAAACACTCTATTCTTATCTTTTTACTTCTTATCTCTATGTGCCTAATTTTCACCAGGCACTTAATGGAAAGATTAGATTTTGAAAGGGGTTTCTGAATGTTCAGTCCATTAAGTCCTTAACTATATCTAGAGACAGTAGGTAGTTTGAACTCTAAATGATACAAAAACATACCTAGTGCTTATGTATTTAAGCAGGCACTGTTTGATACAGTGGGAATAATGACCTCGCTCTAGGCTATCACTTCTAGCTCATTTACAGGTTACAGTCTCGTTGAGACATATTAGGCCTTATTGAAACCTGTCTCAGAGAGTAGCACTGCAGATCACTGAAGTGCTTTTGGAAGTTTTAGTCACTGTGTAAAATTGGCTTTGGCTTATCTGGCAGTATAATTTCTTGTTGCACTACTGTTTAGGGGCTTGATGGCAGCATCCTATGAAAACATTACTGTTAACACAACTGGATTAATAATTATGGGACAGCAGCAAGTCTTTGGACCCTGTGTGAATTCAACTTAATTGATAACTATTTCTACAGGCAGCTTCAAAGTGTATTGGAAAGGCAAGACTGAACCTTGCTTAACTAAACTGTGGTGTAAAACTTTGCATTACTACATTAACAGTGAGTTCTGAATGTTGGGTTGTTACTCAGATCTCTTCTCACAGAGAGCCTCCCTGCCATACAACAGTGGAAATGCAGTAGTCTACATCTCTAAGAGGGAATATTTGGGTTAAGATACTTTTCCTTCTCTTAATAAGAAATATGATAGGAACTTCTGATACAAATATATTATCTCTACTTTGTCTCACCTCATAATATGTCTGCTGGTAATCTGAAATTCTTATTGTCACTAACATGTTAAAGCATCAATTTCTTAGACTATCTATTTAATTTTCCCCTAAATTTTGCATAATATAAGGAATGATAGCAGAAAATTCTGACAAACACTAGGTATTCCATTCTCTGGGGTAGTCAGGGAATTAGAGGTAGATAAGTTTCTTCTTCAGCACAGCTGTAGGCATTCCCATGAAACAGTAAGGTGTTTTTCCAGCTGCGTGAGCCTTCCTTTGGATTGATAAAATATCTCAGGTGGACAAAGCTTCCTTCTGAAGTGTTAAGCAGTGCCTCCTTGACAAAGCAACAGCAGAGTCAGGTTAAGGCCCGAGATATCAGGGCTGCCTTTGAGCCTGTCACATAAATCAGATTCCATCACTGAAAGAGGGCTATCTCCTGCTAAATGCAGGTGGGATTAGATATGTTTTGAAGTGCAGACATCAATTAATTTCAAGCAGTTGATATAAAAAGATGAATTTATTTTGAAACCATATTGTAGTGATACTTTTTCATAAATAAATGAAAGTCCCAAGCACAGGCATGATTTTGTTTGCATACTGAATCCAGTATTCTGTTTTCTCTTGGCATATAGCAATCATGACTGTCAAATCATTTATCTTTCCCTTTTTTAACCTTTGTCCAATATAAATCTATAATTTGTTCATTTGCATATAAATACTTTCATATATCACGTTCTGTACTATTTGTCTTTTGTATTTCATATTTTTTTTATTATTCTGAAGATTTTGTTATGAAAAATGCAGCTGACCCATGTGAAACTTAAAAGCTTGTCTGCTCCCTTAGCTCAGTTGCTGGGGATCATGAGAAATAGCTGCAGATACAAAGGTTGTGGCAGCTTGTTTTCTTCTCCTCTGTTGTGAAAACAATTTAGCTTCTGTCTGGTTTGTCTTTGTGTAGCTTGTTAAGACATAACCAAGAAAGTGAGTATTAGGCCTGCACCACATTTTCATCCTGGTTACATGACACAAGCAAGGAGAAGGGTCTCCAGATTCATTTTTGGGAGGAATTGCTCACATTTGTGTTTAAGGTTCTTGGAAAGATCTTCTAGTAAGCTGAGCAGCATTTCTCCTTTAAGCAGTATTATTTTTTGTTAGTTAAGATTTAGTATCCATTGCACCTGAATTATGCATAGAAATAAGCCTTTCTGATATTTGGAGATATGAAAAAAATAGCACAGCTTTCCTGCTTTCTGCCCTATATGGCACAGGCCTATGTAAGAGAACCATGAGCTCAAGCAGCTTACAAAATGTTGTTCCCAACAAGCCCTAGCACTTCAGGAAGTACCACTGTCTTGGGTTACCAAAGGAATGTATTCTATCACCATCTCCACCACTTCTCGATGAATTGTTAACAATGGGTCGTTCACAACAGCTGGTCACTGCACCCCTGACCCTCCAGACTGCAAGCTGGGCATTAGACAAGGAAGAAAGAGAGGCAACCCTGCAAGGCAGGCGATGCCTCTTTATTTTCACATCAATGAGACAGCCCTGATAACATCCTCTGAGAAGGAGCAGCCAGTGTGTGAAGGGTATCTCCACTAATGGCCCATCAAAGCCACCTGGAATGATTCATAAATGACATCATCCCAGTGTGATGCACCCTGCCTGAAGAGAAGAACTGAACCATCCCTACTTGTATAAAAGGGGGCTGGGGAGACCTCACAAGACACCCACTTCCACTGGATTTCCCAGAGGAGAGGAACTCCACAACCACCACTATACCCCCAGAGACAGACAGGATTTCTTCCTCAGGATCACCACTTCAACCAAGACCACATCCATCACTCTAACAGGACTACAGCCACTATTTAACTGGACTGCTATCACCACCCCGACCAACAGGGTGTCAGGTTGTATTCTGACGTTGTCAGTTTAAGCTGGTGTTGTTTGTATTACTGCCTTTATTTTAATGTCTCCTATTAAATCATAGTTCTGACTTGGAATCTCTCACAGTATATTTGTGTGGGGTTAATTCCTCTGCTGGTTTGTTTCCAAACCAGCACAATCACTTAGGTTATTCTTAATGGAAATGTTAAGAACCTAAGCCATGGCTACTGTAGGTGCTGAACTACATACAACATGAGTTTAATCCCTTTTAATGTAAGCGTAGTCAAAGAAGAGCAGTAGGTATTACTAGAGGATGATTCAGAACTTGAGCTGTAGTTTCTTGAACATAACTTCTTTGTTAAGTGTCACAGTTTAAGCAGCTTTCATTCTCAACCACTTGTTCCATTTCTCTTCCTTTTGTACCAGTACAGGTAAGTGTGATGCTACACTGTGAGCCTAAAATAAAGATACAGTGGGTAGTATATTCTTGGAGTGTAAGGAGAAACCCACTTTACTGTGACCCATCTCTGGATTCTCTGTGGTGTTCTTTGAGGTACTACTCGATCATTTCATGTATATTAATTTTGACTTTGAGTTTTGAAATTGTCAGAAGGGATATTATTCTATTCCTGTTTGAATACTCCAAGTATATGTAGACACACACTTTTCCTGATGCGAAATAAATTCTAATTGTTCTCTGATACAATGAATTGTCTATATTTTGCCCATAAGAAACAGCAAGAAGAGATAAAAATATTAAGCTGTTTATCAAATATCACACCTATAAACCTGTTACTGAAGATCTGAACAGTTATCCCTCATGTCAGGGTCAGAGATCATTTTTGATTACACATCAAATTTTTGAATTTGATCATGCATAAAATTTGCACCATAACAGCTTGAAAAAACCTTTGCGTTTCTATGGGCTTGGTGATTTTAATTTTCACCATATAGTTTTAATAGAATGACAACAGTAGTTTTCATTTCTGTTCTTACACAGTCACAGAACTACAGAGTAGTTGAGGTTGAGAAGGACTTGTGAAGTTTGTCTTGTCCAACCCCACTGCTCAAGCAGGCCCACCTAGAGCTGTCTACCTAGGACCATGTCTAGATGGTTTTCTAATGTCTCCAAGGGTGGAGACTCCACAGCCTCTATTGGCAACTTGTTCTGGTGCTCAGTCACCCTCATACTAAAGAGTGATTTCCTGAAGTCCAGATGGAAGGTTATGTTTCAGCGTGTGACCACTGCCTCTTGCCCTGTCACTGGGCAGCACTGAGAAGAGCCTGTTTGTATCTTCTTTATGCCCTGCATTGCGTGGAGAATCTAGCCCTTGTCCTTGTTAAATTTCTTATGGTTAGTGATTGCCTGACTCTCTAGTCTATCCAGATCTCTTTGTAAGGTCTCTCTCTATCCCCAAGGGAGTCCACAGCTCCTCCTGGTTTAGTATCATTGCTATACTCAATGTACGCTCAATTCCTGAACCCAGATAATTTCTAAAAATATTCAGGAATGTTAGCTCCAAAATTGAGCCCTGGGAAAACCACTGACTGTCTGCCAGCCTGACATAATCCCACTTCCACTAACATTTTGAGCCTGACTTGTGAGCCAATTGTTCACCCAGCATATTTTTGACTTAGCTAGCTGAGTGCTAGACATTCTGTCCAGAAGGTTACTCTGAGACAGAGTATCAAAATCTTTTCTGAAATCCAAAATCACATTTACTGACCTTCCCTTGGTCAACTAGATGGGGAACTTGGTCTTAAAAGGAAATTAGGTTGACTAAATAGGATTTTCTGCTCATGAACACGTTAGGTTCATCAGTGATTGCTTTGTCTGTCAAATGTTTTTCAATAACTCCTGGAATAACTTTCTCCAAAATTTTATGGGGCTTAGACAGGCCTGTAATTATCAGGATCTTCCTTCTTAACCTTATTGAAAATTGGGACAACATTTTCCAGCTTCCAGTTGACTGGGACCTCTTCAGATTCCCAAAACTGTTGAAAAATACTGGAGACAAGTCACACTAGGACATCTGATAGCTCTTCCAGTGCACTGGGATGAATCCCATTGGACCCATAGATTTATGTGCATCCACCTGGAGCAGCAGGTCTTGAACAAGTTAAGGGCTGGTTGGAGTTTTGGTTTGGTTTGGTTTGGCTTTTAAGTAAGCCAGCACTGACATATATGGACAGCTTTGCTGTCTAGCTACGATGTATTTTATGATAGCTTCTATTTAGACTAACGGGAAGACTTCATGAAGAATTCATGTATAATTTCACAATTATTTTCTTTTAAAATTTTAAATCATTTTCCTTTAAAATATTTGTTTCTAAGATTATGTGGTAATTACTGTCCATGTTGTGTTATTAAAATTTATTAAAATATCTAAAGAAAGTCTTAGTACAAAGAATAGATACATGACCAGAAAAATAGCTCATTCCTAGCTCCATAATCATGTATAATCTCACTGGATTGTGTGCACTATTAGAAAAATTAAACATAAGCATACATGATTGAAGAGTTCTTAATATCCTAATGGGATGACAATAAACCAAAGGGAAATAATTCATACCTTTGAGACTATGAAAAGTTTGTATACGAACTAGTTAAGAGTTAACATACAACGGATATATAAAACTGTTCCTTACAAGTGACCTTGCTAGTCCTCATATCTAGTCCTAAACTGAACTTGTTGAAAAATAGTTGATTTTCTTTATTATTTTACTTACTCTGAATTTTATAACCATTTCAGTCACATAATTTTACTCGTGATTTTTACATTATTTTCTCATTTTGAAAAAGAACACAAAATACGAAAAGTAGAATAGAACCATCAAGGTTGGAAATACCTCCAAGACTATCAAGTTCAGCCTTTGACTGATCATCACCCTGTCAAATAGATCATAGCATTACCTGTCACATCAAGTAGTTTCTTGGACACTTCCAGGGACGTTGACTCCACAATTAACCTGGGCTGACAACCCTTGTTCCAGTGCTTGACAACTCTTTCTGTGAAGAAATTCATCCTGATGTCCAATCTGAACATCTGCTGGCACATCTGGAGACTGTGTTCTCTTGTCCTGTCACTGGCTGCCTGGGAGAAGAGGCTGACCCCCACCTGGCTACACCCTCCTTTCACCTGAAAGTTGTAGACACTGACAAAATTCCCCCTGAGCATCCTTTTTCCACACTAAACTCTCCCAGATCCCTCAGCTTCTCCTTGTTGATTTACTCTCCAGACCCTTCACCAGATCTGCTGTCCTTCTCTGGACTCGCTCCAACACTTTTCTTGTAGTGAGGGTCCAGAACTGGACACAGGGCTCAAGGTGTGGCTTCACCAGTGCCAAGTACAGGGAACAATTACTATCCTGGTCTTAATGTTTGTACTATTAATAAAAATGCCTATAAGGGTAGACTTTAAACACTAGTTAGTAAGATCGATGTTGGAAAAAATATTAAAGAAAATTGAAAATACAACTTGTATATAATTTCAAGAGATTGCGTTCACATGCAAGGGTAATAATAGTTTGACTACGATTTATCTGAGCAGTCTCTACAGAAAATAATTTCTTCTCTTGTGTTAACATTCAGTGAACCTCATTCACTTAATGTGAGCACAATGGGATCAGCTGTCTTGTCAAGTTAATCTATAACATTAATGCAGTGTTTTATCCCTCTTTCTCAGACTCCATGCACATAAAACATTAATATATATAGTTTTCAGCAGAATGTTCTTGTGTCCATCAGTTACAAATGTATGGTTTTATTCCTGGACCAGTGAAGTGCCTCTGTACCTTGTTGCTACTGTGTATGCTTGATTCCTAAATCTTTTACAAAAGAGTATGCCAATTAAAATGTCTCCTATATGTATTCCAAGATCAGTGTATAGAGTATGCTTCAGTACATATTGTCACTTATGCTGTATTTCTGGTTGGTTCTTATCTGATTTGATAGAATATAAAACCTTATTGGAAAGGTCCTTTCTGGAAGCTGTTGTTACAAAAGAACTGACACTTTGGTTTCTAGATGGAGCCCATTACTATGTGTAATACATAATTTTCATATCCTGTTTCAATTCCATCGTTATTTGTGGGCAGATCTACAAGAGGCACAAAGACCTCATGGAAAAGGCAATAGACTAGAAAACCTACTTCTGGCACTTTTGTTAATTTAGTTTCTTATTGTCAATGAGTTATTGCCCTTTGTGAATGATGTTTATAAAGGCTATGAGTTGCTCATCATGGTATCTGCATGTACAGCACCCTATACTCTGGGTATTGTTTATCACTTCCAGCTCCTGCTGTAGTATCTGGAAGTATTAGGAAGTGTTTACATTTCTTCTTTTTCTGTATTGAAGAACTCGAAAATGTATTTCAAAGAGAAAATGACACCTGGCTGAACAGATTAGAAAATAGGGTGCTAGGTTCCTATTTCTAGATGCCAAGATAAATGAATACTATAACATTAACACATGGTGGGGGGAAAAGGCAGTCAAATTTTTATTTTTCTGTTGAAAAATTCTTCAGAGTAACATCTCAAATTTGTCATTTGATCAAATATTTTGTCTTAGAAACTAATTTTTCTTTTGCTTTTATGAAACAAAAAAGAATTTAAGTGTCATCGTCAAGTTCAGCCCTTTATTTGCCCATAAGTGTAAGAAGTGCAAGGAATGATTGGTTTGCGCTACAAAAGAGACTGCTGTTTTAGTACTTGGCTATACGAATGTGCAGTTACATTGTTCAAGGCTCAGGCACTGTTTGAAGTCTTGTATAGCTCTTTTTTCAGGCCCTCTGTACATGGCTTGAGTTTCATCTTTAATCAACAGACAGCTGTTAGGGCTGCCACTGACTCCTGACCCGTAATTACCCCTGAACCTCATCCTGCTGACTGGCTTCTCAGGGTCTCCTGAAATGCATGCTACAAGATTGAAAGTGGCAAAAAATCCTGTGCAAAGGCACCAAGAGATTTGCGTCTTTGCACTACAAATCAATCCAAACGCTGAAGGCACTAAGTCCTGTTCTCCCCTCATCCCCACACTCATTTTCCCCTTTGACTGTGTCCTACATTTCAGGCTGTAATTAAGACTAACAATGGTTCAAGCACATTTGCTTGAACCTTTTTGTAGGAAAATATCAACTGGCAAACTAAATGCACAATATTCTGGCTGATGAGATCAATATTTCTTACTGGATCATCTGATTACATGTTTTAGTATGAACTGTGTAAGGCTTCTAGTGCAATGTGCTTTTTCAGTAAGTTGCAAACATACACACACTCTAAGTATTATAGATTCCAGTTGTCAGGAAACATTTACTTCATTGTCAGCTCTATCTACTGTATTCTTGAATTTTGAACTACAAAGTACTGCCAAACAACAAACATGCATTTTTATTCCAGGATAAATGATGATTGCAAGTTAAGAATTCGTTTCAGTTCTCAATCCCTTTCTTCTGAGGGGAGAAGCTCATTTTTTAAAAACATGCCATGTCCCTCAAGTACGTGTTTTATTAAATACCTATGCAAAGGAAAGGCTAAGACAAGTGCAAGTTTTCATTGCTGCTATTGCTAACTGCATAGATGGCTCCTTTTGGAGCTGGCCACCACCATAACTGGCTAAATCTAGATTTATCCTTCTTTAGCTGAGGAAAATAGCCTCACATCTGTTAATAGATTATCACCTGATTAGTACATCTGAGATCAGAAACACTTTGCATCAAGCTCCAGTCTCAGCAATGCACACACTGGATTACTGTCGTGATCCATACAGCCAGGATGCTCACGTAAAGGGGCTGATATATTCTGAATACCTACATTTTAAGTACTTGGTGAAGAGGTGACTAGGATAATGGACTGTAGGGGAGGCAGAAGACCTGGGAATAAAGATGATCTTCTGTGCATGTATGTGTTTCTCTGTTCACTGGAGAATGAAAAGTAGATGTAAGAGTTTTTAGAATTTTTCTGATTTTTCTCAAGTAAGCTATATGCTTATGCCTTTTTAATGCCTCTGATCTTTTTTTTTCCAAGCATCTACATTCAATTTAACATTTACTTGCTGAGAGATGTTAGTGGGAATAAATTGTTGCTAGGTTATGAAATGCATCTTTCAGTATTTCCATAGTCAACGGTTTTGATTTTATCTGATAAACTCAAGTATTGCACAAGGGAAAAAGTAAACTGTATTATTAACATGGGCTGTTGAGAAAATCTTCTTTTAAAAAAGCAGAACTCCAGGATGTAATATTAAGAATTTTTCTGGATAATTACATTAAGTCTGAAAATATATTCAGCTCAGATTCACAGCAATATGGCAAACACTAAGACAGTAGTTAAACTCAGATCTGATTTAGGGTTTTTGTGGTTTGCTTTGTATTTTTTTATTTTGTAATGACATTTACTTACCTTTATGGTAACATTAATTGTCTTTTTCTAACCTTGTTTCTAGTCTGTATCTGATATTCAACTACACACTGCAAAACTAATGTATGCATAACAATCTCCTCTTCGTCGTGTAAAACAGAGTTAGGTGCTTGTTGCAGTCTTGTTATTAAAGTTATTTAGAAATTCCAGTCTTGTTGTTAAAGTTATTTAGAAATTCCTCTCCTCGGATTAAGGTGCAAATGAGACTGTATGCCAATGTCAATAGTATGGGTTTTATTTGATAGTAAAGATGAGAGAGACAGAAAAAGGAAGAGCAAGAAATAGGAAAAGAGGTAGGGGATAGAAAGAGTGACAGTAAAGAAAATATCACCACTCTGTGAATCCCAATGATGTTCCATTGATCCTCTCCAGCAGGTCGTCTTGGTGGTGAGGGTCTCCACAGAAACACAGAATCCAACGGATTACTATATATTCAGGCTAGGTAGCAAAATCCAGACACCTCCCAGGGTGGGGGGAGAGGGGGGCGGGACAGATTTGCCATTTTTTTTTGCAACAGCCCCTGGATCTGTTGCATCATCAGCTGCCCCTCATGTGAATGTCCCATGGACGTAGCCTGCTCGGGGTTGGGGGTTCCACAGATGAGTTAGTTTGGGTAAGGGAGGAGGGGTGTTGATCGCCTTTGATCAGAGGTTATACCACACACCCAAAACCTCCTTCCTCTGCACCCCCCCATCCACCCCCCTGCCCCAGCTGGGGGTGAAATCTGTGCAAACCTGCTCTCAGCAAATTGGTCTGTGGTCTGTGGCCTCCCCTACCCAGAACCCAGCCAGGGATGATCAGCACAGCTGCTGGGTTAGGATTTTTTGTGGATGTATAGTCTTGTTTACTTCTCCTCAGACCTGAGATGATTGAACAATAACATTCCCTTTATCTAATCTAGGTGGCTTAACTCACAGTCCAAAGTTCCAGTCAGGCATCTCCAGGGAGGGGCGGGCTTCCATGGTCCTAGATTCTTCTTTTTTTTTTTTGCTATAATTGGCAAAACTTCATAACAATGTTTAAGGTATGAACTATTTCAGTCTGCTACAGTGAAATTTCCCTAAAAAGTCACCACATAGAAAGCTTCCTACATTGATTGATAAAGGCAATTAATAAGCAGTAGAAACAAAGGTTCTGCTATATAATTCCTGAAAAATATTTATCCGTATCATAGAAAAATGGTCAGACTGTAACTGAATGCTATTAATATTTCCACTTTGACTCAGAATTTTACTTGATATTTTCCCTCTGATATGACATGGGCATGAGGAATCTGAAGTACTTTGTTCACTTAGTGCTTTCTGTAACTAAGTTGTTGTCTGGTCAGTTCAGTTACTCTGATTAAGGCTGTGGTGGGAGCGTTTAAAGAAGAAAGGACAGAGCTGAAATGTGATCCCCAGTTATCAAAATGGTTACATGAGTCTGTGGAAAGTGAAAAGGAAATTATGGCAGCCACTAGAAAGCCTAAATACATATGTAATAACACAGCCAACCAATGCTACAATCAGTCTTTAAATAAGTGAAACACAAAAAAATGACGAGTCTCTTCCTGTTTCCTACCACCGCCTTTCATAATTATGTGGTATATGCTTTGAAAATACCATTTTTTTTAATTGCACAATATGAAGAATTATCATCTCTTTACATTTTTTAGGTAACATTAGCCTAGGGAGAGGAAAAAAAAAGAAAACGAAAGAAAGGATATATTGTAAAATGAGAGATTTACAAAATAAGATACCTGAAATAAAAAAAATAGGGCTAGTAAACTTTTTAAAATAACACTGCAAAAGGTAGGGCATTTTACTATGTATATGTGCTTATAAGCATATATATTTTAAATTATTGCTGTTCAATAAAAAGTTTTGTTCTTTACAAGGGAAGAAGAGAAAAAACAACTCCACAGCTTTTTGAAAAAACTATTGTTTGTCTTTCTGGAAGCTTTGCAGAAACAGAGGAGAACCCACCCCCAAACTCCATTTGCCACTCAAGTCCACCTGAACGCAGATTCTCAGTTTCACATTCAGTGAGATGTGAGATATTATCTATCCCCACAGTGCAGGGCAGGTTTTTTTTTGTGTGTGAGTCCCAGATAGGCAAATACACAAGTCAAGCATGGGAGAGAAAGAAGGCATTAACTATTGTGTGGTTTCCCTCTTCTAAAAACTCCATGTTAGAAGATAACATGGAATTATAACTTCTGTTCTGTGAATTGAACAAGAGGTCCTAAAAAGAACTGTGTTGCAGAGCTGATAGGTGTCCAGGTCTTATAAAAATTAAGTTCTCCAAATGGTGGGGGACAAACTCAGTTGAATGCTAAAACCTTTGTATACAAGAATCAGAATAAATGCAATGAAACTTACTGCTATCTGGTTGTTAGAGGTGACTTGGTAGTTTATATGAGCTTACTTCCTAAAAGTTGTCAGTTTTCTGTGTATGCACTGTAATTTTTAATTTAAAGCCTCCTATGAACATAATCCATGAACATTTGAGACTCTACCATATTTTAAACTTATTTTGCATGGAATATGATTTAAAAGGTTATACACTTTAAGGTCTTTATCATGTTGTTTGGATCCGTTAAGAGCATTATCTTTTTTTTAATTCCGTTTATGAAAATACTGTGCTTAAATGTCTGTCAAGGGATGAAGATTAGCTGGCTAGACATAAGATGCCAGTATATTATATATTATGTTATTCTGTATACTGTAATCCTCTCCATCATCAAAATCTCTGCAACAGTTGCAAACAGTTTTGCAGACTTGTTACTGCAAATTCAAAGTTTATTTCATGTGAATCTAAATTAAACTAGTATACATCAAGAATTTTTTATTTTGTCATTTATATCCATAGATGATTAAAAAGCAGTAAAATCCAGATTTCAAATTTTATTTAAAAGACAAGTGTGGGAAAAAACATTCAGTTTTGAGGCAGTGTAAGAATTTTTTTCAAAATGACTATTTGCTTGGAAAAATAGATGAGCTAAGTATCCAAACTGGGGAGAAATGGATGCCACAGACAGTAGGTGTGCTTGGAAGTAGGAAGCAAATCTAAATCATAGTTATAAAATCATAGAATAGTTTGGATTGGAGTGAACCTTAAAGATCATCTTGTTCCAACTCCTGCCACAGGCAGGGCCACCTTTCATTAGAGCAGGTTGCTCAGAGCTCCATCCAACCTGGCCTTGAACACTTTCACGGATGGGGCATCCACAGCTCACAGCTTCTGTGGGCAACCTGTGCCAGGGCCTCACCACCCTCACAGAAGAGTTTCTTTCTGGTATTTAATCTAAATCCACTGTTTCAGTTTTTAATTGTTACTCCTTGTTCTATCACTGCGCTCCCTTATAAAGAGTCCCTCCCCATCCTTCCAGTAGGCCTCTTTTAAGTACTGGAATGTGCAATTTTAAAAACAAAGGGAGAAAGAGTCCTTGATCCACACTTGCAAAGGTTTTCTTTGTTTCCCTAGTTCTTCACAGCTGCTAACTATGACTACTCAGGATGTGTGAAATACTGGGCATAGTCAAAGGCAGCAACTAGGAAAAAACAATTAGTCATATCAGGTTTTACTGAGGGTAACCAGCCAGAAAGTTATCCATAGAAAGGAAGGTACCCATTCACTGGTGAGGGCAAGAATTCTTCCCTCATCTCCCCCTACAATAGAAATAGTTCTCATTTTGGAGTCATTTAGTTACCAAAGTGCTGTGTATTACAGTCAAATACATGCAATTAAAAGCCTGATAGGAGAGTGGGAATAGGCGACAGTCTCCAGAGATCAAGTATTAACTTCTGGATTGAGGTAAATGTCTGGGGGAATGGAAAGAGTGTGAAAAGAGGGAATGGAGGAAGACAGTCTTAAGTTCTGACCGTTCTGGTCACATTTCATGAAAAGAGCAGTGGAATTAGATTAGATTAGATTAGATTAGATTAGATTAGATTAGATTAGATTAGATATTAAAAAAAATTCTTTAGAATGAGGGTCGTGAAACACTGAGACAGGGTGCCCAGAGAAGTTGTGGATGCTCCATGAATATGGTGGTCACATATTTCTGTAAGTTTAGACTTGATATTATGTTCATGTTGCATCACATTAAGCATTGTGAAAATTACAATATATTAATAATAAAAAATATAAAGGAAAACTATTTTGATGCATTCAGTAAAAAACATATAATCCATCCTTATGCAAGATCCTTACAATTCTGTGATATGTGAAGCACAGAAACATGCAATGTTACCACATGCATTCAGCAGAAGTACTGCTTTGTGCCAAGTCCAGTGGGAAAGCTGAGGTACAGGGGTTAATGTTGACATAAAGGCCAAATCCTCATTTCTTTGATGTTAAGAGGAAAGTTTTCATTGAGCCCAATGGGATTAAGATTTATTGTACATGTTCTTGTTTCTTTCAAGTTAGTGTAGTCTAACATTGCTCAAATATATTAAATAGTCTTCACTAGTTCTGTGTTGTTGAAAAAAAAAATAGGTTTAGAGCAACCTCTTTTCCTTCTTTCCAAAGAAAAATCTTAAACCAAGAGAAAACTGGGACTAGAATCAATAGAAATTGGTTTTAAAATCTATAATGTAAGAAATATATAGATAAGAATATGAGATATATTAAATGTTTTTATTACTTACTTTTTAACCTACAGGTGTCTATAATAATAGCAAACATGAAATTATGAACTCTTAGAAAGGGTTTTTATCACATATCTCTTTTCATCCCTTCAAGAATTGTTTAAAAATCTATTAGGTTCTGTAAGCAAACAAATATTTTAGTGTTCAAGGAATTTTTGGAACCAATTTGTAGTTAGGAATCTTTGGTCTAAAGCTATGTCTTACCCAAGGTACTGGTGATGTAGTCATGTAGGCGTTAAACAGAAGCAGCAGCTTTAATGCAGATATTCTTTATGTGATTGACAATTACTCTGCCAGTGTTATGTCTGAGCATATAATTTTCTTAAATGTGCAAGATAAAATCTCCTTTAAATTTTTTACACTGGAAAAGTAGTCAAAACCAAAAACATTTCTCAGAAAGCCAAAACTGAGATGTATTCCAACATGAAGCCCAGAAATGGGAAAGTAATCTTTTGTGTCCTTGTACCTGGAAGAACACAGCTCTTATAGAAAAACACTGATTTCAAAATCAATTAATTTTTCATGGTTTTGAAGAGTAAAAAAACATGGGATGTAACACAACTTGTAGGTTTGAGGACTAGGGAGATCCATTTTGCCACATAATTTAAATTTAAAATAATTTATTCCAAAAAAACATTTACAAGGAAAATAAGTTTACATTACTACCATAAATAAATGTGCTAAATTCATTGCTATGCTTCTAAAAGCTTATCATTGGAATATTGACAAAGAAAAATTGTATTTTATATTGCTGTCTGTTTAACTCTCAGCAAATTTGATTTTTGTTTCTTAGATATGAAAAATAAGCCTAAAATGACATATATGCTCACATAACCTATGGCATCTGACATTAAGTCCTAGGAAGTAATTCACCCGATGAAAAGAAGGGGCTGAAGCAGTTTTACAAGCCCTCTGTCTCAACTGGGGTGGTTTCACATTTGCAGTTGCATTTTAGAGATCAAATGCATTAAACTCTAAAGAAGCACAAAAAGGTTGACTACTTCAAAGGATTTTTAAATTGAAAAATAAACATAAACCAAAACCTAATAATTTGTACAAATGTTTTAGAAACAGTACAACTAATTATGTATGGAAAAAATGACACCTGTTCAGAGAAACAATTTAGCTTTTAGATTTAAGCTAACATTGCTTAACCATTTGTTATTCTAACTATTCTACTGTGTTCAAGTCTAAAATAGTCCATAATGCATATATATCGCTGCATATATCTGCATAGATTATACACTGAGCATTTAAGTTTATATTTACAATTCAGCTTCAGAGTTTTTCAAAAGTAGGTCTATTTGCATTTTCCTAATGCTGCAGTAGGTGGCAGTGGGTAGTGGAGAATATACAAGAATATACAGTTTAGATGTCATCACATTTTTAAGGGAAGCTTAAAAATGGCCAAGTGTTTTATGCTTTTGAGTTATGTATATATCAAACGGAAAGGAACTGTCAAACAGAATTTCTAAATTGTCGTGTTTAAATAGTAGCTTTGGCAAAGCATTATGAAAATAAATTAAACTGATAATGGAGTCAAATGAAGATGGAAATACAGCACACTTTTCTGTAAATAAGTATGAAGCTGAGTCCGCATAAGATAACTGAACTGAAGGTCTAAACTCTGAAGAAGGTTCTGCAAGGCAGCTTTGTAAATTAGGATAATGTGGTGAACACAATTTACAAATAGAAAAAGAAAACTACTATTTCAGTTTTATCTGTATTCCTTTGGAAATTGTTTATATTAATTTCTAATATTGTGCTGGCTTTTGAAAATAGTGCTGTAATTTATGGAATGGAAAACAATGGGATGGGAGAGGATTTGGACATGATGGTGGCAGTGTGGAATATCAACAGGATTTCAATAGGTTGATTTTGTGGGAGGATGATTTGTTAAGATTACAACAGAGCTCTGATTTTACATTCCTTGCACACCTAAAATATGTGAGCTTGAGGGTATACAGAATGTCAAATTGGATCAAAAATCTGTCCAAGAAGAACATTCTTAGTCTCGTTTATTATTGATTCCTGTTTCTTGCTTATCTAAAAATCTAGCTTGGTAGATTTATATAGAAAGTGCTTGGTCAGCACTGCTGACTATTTTCACATTTTCACCAGTGTATTTTGTGCTCCAAACAGACTGACTAAGACTTTTGGAAGCACAAGGCATCCACTAGGTCCCATCTCAGATACTTTGAAATGATCAATAATTAGGAGTTCTTGCTTTAATTTGTTTCCTGTTTTAATCTCCAACTTTTAAAACTGTTCAGATGGAACCTATTGAGTGCCCAGTGTTTTGAGTACCCTGGTCAGGCATGTTGCTGAACCTGGACTAGCTGAGGTAAGATTCCCACTGAAACTGTTTATGATTTTGTGGCCGAACTCTGCCTCCCGATACTTCGCATTGTTAAGTAGTAAGAAAACATTAAGTTAAGTTATATGGTTGTGTTTAATGTAATTCTCTAATCATAAACATTATCCATTAAGAAATATTATCTTTTGTATGAATTAATAGCTTATACTACAAATAAGCATAAGCAAATCAACAGAAATAAAGGCAAAATGATGACTCAGAGTTAGCTGGAGTTTTGCTGTTGATTCAGTAGTAGTAAAGTTATGGTAATCTCATGTTAGTCATCTAATTCTCTTTAAAAGTAAAACAGGGTACTCTTTTGATAAAACTGATAATGATGAATTGCTTACAATGTATTTCAAAAAAATTAAAATTTAGAACATATGCAAGAAATAGGCACACTTTATTGTGTCTTCAGTTAAAGTAAAAACTCCAAAGTTAGCCCCCAAGTAACAATAATTTCACTAAAAACAAATGCCCATTTTAAATTTAAACAAAAAAGGAAATAATTGTCCCTTTTAAACCATGGTTGAATAATTTCTTGATTTACTTCTGTATTATCTAGTTTTATGCTGTTAATGTGAATGCTATCAGTGATACTGTGCTACTTTAAATCTAAAATAATGCATTGAAATTTTGATTCCATTTGCATGTAGTGTCTTATTCTTTTATATTGTTTTATGTTGATTAAGATGCATCAAACATTGTGTTGTTCTCTAGGAAACTGAATAGTAAACATCTCTGTGATAAATCTTGAGTCATGCTGAACAGTATTTCCCAAGATATGTCAAAGTTCTCTTTGAAATATATCAAAATTTTCCATTTTCTGTGTTGTCGTTTATAGCTCTTATACTTTTAGAAATACTGAATTCTTGTTGACTGATTAAATTTGGCGTTCTTTTTTGTATAAGTAATTCATTACCTTTCAGTACTGTACATTTAATTTCTATTTATGTGATTTAGCCATCCGTGCTTCTACATTATGAATCTTTCAATTACTATTCTTGCTGCAAATGGTTGTAATTGTTTAACATTTTTTTTAATTGGGAAGTTAATATTTTTAGGCATCTATTTTTTGTCATACTTTCATGGACAATGGCACAAATATCCCCAATTTTTTATAAGCGATCTAGAGATGGAATATAGAAAGAATAGTATAGCATTTTTGTCTGTAAGTCAAAGAATCCAGTATGAAATTCAGATATATATTAAAAAATGAAAAAAATAGAAAAAAAAAGAGTGATGTTCTCTAATACAATGTAGTCTAGTTCTTTAAAAAAAATTATTTATACATGTTTTTAGTAGATTAAGGTAAACAAGTTAGGGAAATGGTATCTTTTGTTCTATGCATGGCTAACCTGCCAGCGTTCTATATTTGTACTGAAGAGTGTAGAAAAAAACTCTTCAGGACACAGTTGTGTCAATGATCATTAACTGCACATCTGGTCCAGACTGGACTTGAAGGCCAGGTGTGACTTAATTTGCCTGTGCACAAATAAACAAGCAAAAAGAGTTAAAGTCTGAGAACATCCCAGTAGTGGTAAGGGAGTGCCTAGAGGCTAAAAGTTCTGAACTGGCCTCCTGCAAGTCACAAATGTTTTGCACCTTTTACACTTTGAAACTCTTCCGCTCTGACATGTATAGAATTCTCCATGGAATTTTGAGTACCCAAATATCTCTCTCAAAACCTCTCTGCCATCCTTTCTTGGTCTGCCAGAGATAAGACACCATGTGTCAAGTTCCCGGGTGAGATAAAATGAGACCATAGCTGAATTTGGCCTAATCACTGTCTCCATGAAACTGCTGTTAGTGTGACTCTCAGTGGTGAGACACGTCAGCTTTAGAAGATGAGTTGCCAAGGCCAGTTTAGCAGATGCTGGATGATAGTTATCCACATTAACAGCATGGCTTTGACAGAAAAGTGCTCTGACTGATTGTCACGGATGTGGAGATCTGCAGAGGAAAATATCTAAGAAAATTATTAACTATGAGAACAGCTTCATTTTTTTGCAAACCTGCAATAAGCTTGGAGCTGGGCATGATGAATGATGTAGAAAATGTGAGTAGGAGGTGTCATGTTCTTGAACAGAAAGTTCTCCAGCATGCTTCCCCACCTCCCTACACGATCTCAGTTTTTAAATGTGTATGTGAATACATGGCTACTTGTCTGGTACTAGAAAGACAGTAGTCTCTTAATATTAGCACCAATTTTCCCTTTCTACAAAAAATTCTCACAGAATAAGATTGGGGTGTAATTTATGTTTTTCTTTCTTTTCCTCCTTCCTGAAATTAGACAAGCTACAATTAATATTAATGACGACTCACCTTATTGACATAATACAAACAGTAACACACTTTTGTGAAACACTGAGTAGAGGTATAAGGATTCTGCTCCCTGAAAGACAGTACTTAAATTTTAATGTTGGTAAGAAAGGTAATATTAAATGAAGGAGGAGAAAGTGACTTCTGGTAATATGATTATTTTCTCTATGTACAGTTTTAATTTTCTATAAAATATCTCTGACTACCCTTCCTGAATCTAAAATATTTAGAGAATAATTTAGAAAAACTAGTTTCTAGAAAACCAAAACTCTTTACACTTGCCTTCCTTGTTACCATCATGTCTCTGGCTTGTTCATTCCTGATACTGATATGACTGATGAGTAATTGTCTCTTCTTGCTTCCTGTTTGTAATAGTTCCTCAACCCAGTCCTATTAAACACATTTGATATTTAACTGGGTAAATAAAAAATAATAATTTGATTGTCCAAAGAACAGCATGCCCCATGACAAACTGTTGCATGAACAAGAGAACAGGATAGAAAGTAGTGTTAACATATGGTATGAAAATTTGACTCTGACTTGTGGAAGTTTTTAATTCCTTGTAAAATCAAAGACCTGAATGAGGTCACTAAACTGCTCTGAAATGAAGTGAAATCTCACAGGTCCAGCCCAATACCCAAAGCAATTTGGAAGCCTAATCCCGTGCAGAGAATAAGAACAATGGGTTGAGATAACCTAATAAAATTTAAAAAAACCTGTTTATTGTTCTGAGGCTCAATATATCTCACTATATTGTTGGTTAGAGGCAAAATTGTGAATTGATTTCTTGTAATCTGACAGAGGTCTATTGCCGGAGTTCAGTCTATGTCTTATTCTTTTGTGTTTCTTCAAAACTTCCAGTTATCTTCCTGAATGACATTATAATCATTTATATATCGAACAATTCTAACCCCATAACATGCTTTTAATAGTTGCCAGAGGTAGCATGTCTTTTCCATTACTTGTCACTTCTTGTTTCTACTTACTGTAGTTGCCAATTTTCAGCTGACAGGATGGATAAGAGGAGAATTTTCTACCCCTGCTTCCTATTTTGTTTCTATTTTTTCTGATTTTCTCATTCACTGCTTCTTAAGCATTATTGCTATAGAACAGGGCTATTTTTAATTTTTGAAGAAATATTCAGTCAGTAAACACTTTGGCCAGGAATCCATAAACCATTTTGCTTCTGTATTCTAATTCTGAAGACGATCTGTCAAAATTAATTGAGAATATCTTAATGCAATCACGTCCAGTTCATTAGGCAAACACTTACATTATTAATTTAAATACTGGGTAGTTCAACAACATTTACGACAGTAACAAATACCAACGTATTTTAATTTTTAAATTTCTCCTCTGTACAGAAGTTGATGTCCTGCTATAGATACTGCTGTTAGACATAAAAGGTTTTCACCTTGCTAGTGTTTAAGCTTTTCAGAGTCTGCCTAGGAATTCTGTTCAGAAAAGGCTTATGAAACAAAAACGTATCTTTTTAAGCATACGGTGCTTCAAATTAACCAAGCCTAGAGTGTTATTTCCATTCTTGCAACTCTATTTTGGATCAAGTAGAGTTATGCCAGAGATGAACTTGAACCAGAAAGTTCAGTGTCATGCCATTTCATCAATTTCTAGAACACTTAAATTAATGTATAATTATTTATCATAAATCTAGTACTTTAGTATCTTAGCCATTCCAAATTCTATAGTGCTGAGAAAAAGATTTTTTTCATAAAATGGACTAATCCCTCTAATTTTTGCCTTCTACCCCTATAATCTAGAACACAGA
>VZRZ01001597.1:1315242-1361080 GCA_013398175.1 Climacteris rufus | reverse complement strand
TGAAGAGGGGAAAGGGGGAAAAACGATGAAGGAAATTGCTTAAAAGGGGAGGAGAAAAAAGAAAATGACTGGTGGTGGTTGTGAACTGATGACATAGCATGTGCTGAAAAGGCTGCATTCATTCAACACATTTCACAGCACCACAGAATATTTTGGGTTGTCAGAGAGCTTTAGAGGTCATTTAGTCCAAGCCCCTTGAAATGAGCAGGGACATATTCACGTAGAGCAGGTTTCTCAGAGCCTCATCCAGCCTGGCCTGAAATGTTTCCAGGGATGAGGCATCTACAGCCTCTCTGAACAACCTATTTCATGGTTCTACCATTCTCATTGTAAAACATCTCTTCTTTGTGTCTAATCTGAATCTTCTCTCTTTCAGTTTAAAACCATTAACCCTGTCTCCTGTCACAACAGGCCTTACTCAAAAGTCTGTCTCCGTATTTCTTATAAGCCCCCCTTCAGGTATTGGAAGGCCACAATAAGGTCATACCAGAACCTTCATTTCTCCAGGTTGAACATTCCTAACCTTCTCAGCCTTGTAGGAGAGATGTTCCATCTCTCTAATCATCTTAGTAGCCTCCTCTGGACTTTTTCCAACAGGTTCATTTCCTCCCTATGCTGGAGATTCCAGAGCTGGATGCAGGTGGAGTCTCACCAGAGTGGAGCAGAGGGGCAGAATCCCCTCCCTCAACTGCCCACACTGTTTGGATGCAGCCCAGAATACCACTGGCTTTCTGGGCTGTGATTGCATATTGCCAGTTAATGTCCAGTTTTTCATACAACAGTATCCCAAATCCTTCTCTGCAGGGCTACTCTTAGCCTGTCTTGATACCAGGGATTGCCCTGAACCAGGTGCAAGACTTTCCACTTGGCTTTTTTTGAATCTCATGAGGTTCCCATGGGCCCACATCTCAAGCTTGTCTGGTTCCCTCTGGATGGCATCCCATCCCTCAGATGTGTCAACTGCATATCTCAGCCTGGAGGCATCTGTAAATTTGCTGAGGATACACTCAATCCCACTGTCTGTGTCGCTGACAAATTTATTAAACAGTACTCAGCACAATTTCTACTTTCTGCTTTCTGAGCTGCCCACCTTGACAACCTTAGAAATATGAACGTACAGGGTTTTGAGTGACTGCTTTGGTTATGTGTATTTTAAACCCATACCTGCCTGTGTGGAAGTGAGAGCAGAGCCTATGGGGTTGATACATCTTGTAAAAACACAGGTACAGTGAGTCAAGGAATGACAAGTATCTTTGTCTGATATTCTAGGGCTATGTGCCAAGCAGCTTCAGGACTGACAAAGGGTATTCTCTTCACATAAAACAAGTGGAAGCTGGGAGGCACGCTGCAGTAATTTCGAAAGTATATTAATTCATGGACTCAAAGGACCTGTTGTAAAGGCAAGGTTTTGCCATATGTTACCTTTACTGCAGAAATGTTAATACACACTTTATTTGAATTATTCTTATTGTGAGAACTTAAATTTGCATTCAGGTACAATCCTTCGCACTTGGTCTCTTTTAGCCTTTAAATACATTTACATTGTATGTCCAGTTTCTAGTCTTCATTTCACTAATATGGAATGTTCTCAAGTTATTTTCATCTAGTTTTTATTTTTTAAACTATAATATGATCAAATATGGCACAGAGTACAGTTAACATTCTTAATGCTTGAGTGTGGCTTGCATTTTTACCTTATTCATATTGTATGGCATTTTAAAAATATTTGTTTAGTTTGCCATTTTTTACACTATAGGTTGTTTCTAGAAATATTTTATTAAAAGAAATATTTGCCCCCATTGTATTCTCCATTGTTTCAAGGAAAATAATTGTATCTGAAAAGAGAAAGCTTCACTTATTAAATGGTATTCACAGCATTGACTAAATGAAGATTCAAGCTGAATGTTACATTTCAAACAGGGGCAGGATCAGTAAGCACTACTGAAGAGATCGACTTTAAAAATCCTTCTAAAAAGAAATTGTATGACATTGGAGAAGGCACAGAAGCAGAAAGTAGTTTCACAGTTTGGTCAGAAAACACTGGAAGTAGAAAAAGGTTAAATCAACTGGGCAAAAGCAGTTAGCAAGGGCTCAACAGTTGACTGTTAAACAGGCACAGCAGGTCCCATCCTCTCAGTGTGAGCATCACTCAGGTGGCCTCTGGCTTGTGCTCCTCCCTTTGGGATCAGTCTCAGGGACTCTGCCTGAACAACTTGCTGATTTCCACACACCTGCTGAGTCTGTGGGCCAGGGCTGGTCAGAAGCACAGGATATGTGAAGCCTAGCAGAAAGATATAGGTAGTACTCTGCCACTCTGAGAAATGTCTCTCTTAGCAGGGTGCACACAGAACAAAGCTTGGCAAAAGGGTTTTTTCCCCTAGAACCACAAAGCCCTCTCCTGTCACTTGTTCTAACACACACATAAATGCACACACACACACAAGAACACTTGACTGTGTGCCTCAGCACACATCTGTGCACAGGTATTATGTGACCTGCCAAGCATGTCATTTTTGCCTTTCTATGAATCACATATTTAGATTAAAAATTTACAATATAATATCTCCTCTGGTAAAAATAATTAAGGGAGAAAAAAATTGAACAAGAAAATACTGTGAGATTAAATTTTTTTTGTTTTTGATCAACTGATTTATATAATTCTGTAATAGGGAGTAGGATGTAAAACTACTTTAGAAGCCTTCTTATAAGCTGTATATTACCAGAATAATAATGCCATGTTTTATATGCCTACTTAATACTTTTCCAATTGTCTGGTAAGATTTCTGCCACTGAAATTTTTCTTTTATCTCCTTTTAGTCTGTATGGCAAAAAATTGTCCATAGCTGCATCTGTCAATTCTGTTTCCTCTTGTCTTTCTTGAAAGTTTACTGTTTAATGGGGAGAGGATTAAAGAGACTTTATTTCCTACCTTTCCCCCTCTAACCATATCTTTCATTCCCTTTTGGCAATGGTGCTATTTGTCCTTCAGATGAAATATGGCTTCCATTTAAAATTTTAATGGAGTCAAAGAGAGGGGAAAACCGAGACAAAGTTAATAAGGTAGCAATAGGAGCTTAAGCATGTTTCTCAAATGTTTCATCCATATGAAATATTTTATCTGATTCCACAACTTCAATGAGTATTAAAAAGCATTAACAATGAAAAAGAAATAGATTAAGCAAACGTCTTGTGAACAATCTATAGTTGAAATCAGGCTGTGTGGACACACATCTATATTTGAGTAGAAAAGCCTCACAATGTATGACACAACTAAGCCATTAAAAGAAACATGTTTTTAAATTTTTTCTCAAAATTTTTCTCAAAATATTTCCCGAGGAAGATTTCCCTGCACAATCAAAGGAAGTAAAGAACATGGGTTGTACTAGAATTCATGTATTCCCAAAACCCATTTGTGTTAGAAGAAAATCTAGCATTCAATAATATTTGTACTTCTAATTTTAAAACTAAAAGTAACACAAGGGTTTTTTTTTTCTTATTATATTTTTACAGTTCCACTAAAAATTTTGACAGTTACGGGATCTAGAATTTCAGTGGTGAAGTTTGAAAATGTGAACATCCTCATCTAAACTTTTCGTCTTCCCCTTCAATCTGTTTAGGGATAAGGACATTATCACAGTGGCTTTGTGTCACGGCAGTCCACAAATATTAGATAACCATCATAAGAAGTGTAGAAACAAGTATTATTTGGAGATTAATACAGGTAAACTGAGGGAGAGAGTTAAATTACTTTGCTGTGTTTGCACAGCATGCCAGTGTCAGTGTCAGGAACTGAAATGGAAGGTCTTTGGTCTTAAGCACATTACCTACCACTTTCTTTGCCAAAAAAGGCCAGTGTTTCTTGAGGCACTACTGTGCATGTTATTACTGCTTTATATCACTTCAGGTCTGAGTAGTCTGATGTATTGAATAATGAAATTAAGGCTTGTGAAGGATGGCTGAACCACAAAACATCCCCTGGGGTGAGCTTACTTTTAAAAGGGATTTTTTAGGGGATGGTGGGAAGAGGGGCAGAGGAAAAGAAAAGAAAGACCCCCACTTAAAAAAAAAAATCTGCAATAGAGCCAAGATCATCTTTTCCCTCCCACCCCACTTCCTCCTCCCACTCCCCTGCCCATTTACCAGTATTTTTCTTGTGTGATTGAAAAGTGCTCAGTTTTGCTCAGGGGAAAAGGCTCACGCTGAGAAGTAAGGGATCCCAGTTGTATGCTTAATCAAAGTAGCATGCTCCACACTTCGTTTCTGAGTAATTTCTGTAGCAAACACAGGTGATCTGTATGTTTTACTTGCATGAATCAAGCCTAAAGTTTGCAACTGACTCAGTTGTTACTCCTGCTGACAGGCAAAAGGTTCTTCTGGGGGAGGCAGGGGGATGAAGTTCAACTCAATTCAGGTTGCTGAAAGGGAATGAAAAGGACAATTTGAAAACCACAAATACTGGGATGAAAGATTACAGATACCAAACAGTAACTGTTCATGGCAAATTGTTGATTGGGGTATCTGTATCAGGTGATGTTTGTAGTCTCTACATGTAGCATGATGGAAAACACAGATTATGGCAATGAAAGTAGAACAACAATAGAGTCTGATTCTTTGTTTTCATTTTTCAAAGGCTTTTTTCTGCTTCTTTCCTTCTTTTTTTCCTTTTTTTTCTTATTTTCTTTCTTTTTTTTTTTTTTGATAAGGCCCAGGAAATTGTTAGCAACATGCTGGTGGGAACCTATGGAAAAGAATGCAGGCTGTATCAGTGATGCAGTTCTTATCCCAGGAGCTGTGTTGGTGAGTGTGGGAATAGCACGCTTTCAATGCGAGCTGCTGCAATGAGATAGCATTGAGAAACCAGGGCAGAGAACAGCACAGATTTAGTCTGGGGAACCAAGGGCTTTATCCGGCAGTAATGTGTGTAAGGACAGACAATGTAACACTATAGTTGGTTTAACAACAAAGAACTGTAAAAGGATTTGATAGTAAGGGATTGGCAGAAAAGCTGAATGTATCTGTACAGTGCAGTAAGTAGGTTTTTAAAAGGTATTTAAGTGATATAATTTAAAAAGACAGTATTTAAAGTTTTTATAATAGACATTATTTTAGAGTAGAGTCATTTAATAACAGAGAGTAAAGGACCTAAGTAAAGTAAAGGAGTAAAGGACCTAAGAGGATATTTTGTTACACTATGGGAATGAGAAGCAAGAAAAGGCACGTGTGGAAAAGCAGAATTGACAGGTCTTTTTGACAAAGGTGTGTTTACTTATTGCATTTGATTTCTGAACACATTTATGGCCAACATCACTGGCAAATCACTAAAAAATTTCCACCTCTATCCCCTAGTCTGTATAAGTCTATTTTGTTTTCATATTTAAACAGCAGCAAGTTTTGGCTTCAACTTTAGCAGGACCCCCCATATTATAGGGAGCTACTTGGGCTTAAAATGAGCATATGGCTTTATGAAGCCTATATGGAATGGAAGTAAATATTGCCACAGCATATTACTGCTGGCTGTCCTTCAGAACGAAATAGCATTTCTTTGTTTGTAAAGCAAATGTCATGACCAGTGACACTAAACAAGCTTTGTAAATCCTCAACATGCCACTGCTGGCATATTTGGCCAAAGGTGTTAGTGATCAAGTGATCCTGTGTGTCAGTAGTGGTTTTGCTGCAGGAAGGGTGACTGAGTATGAAATTGAGTCATTTTCTACCCTTGTGTCTGGTAACCTTTCTAGCACAGGAAACACAAGGTAAAAATTCAGACAAGACAGGTAAAAATCAATTAGGAATGTGGGCAACTTTTCATGTTTAGTATTTGGTAGTTGCTGGACAGGGCTTTTTGAAGATTCCAGCAAAAGTATCTCTGACTAAAAAATCAGACAAATGGTTTCTTAGGTTAGGACTATGTAGGTCTCCGTTGCACGGTTGGTGAAAATTTCTATTGAGTTGGGAACTACACGTAGCCAACCTCCTCTGCAGTGTGTGGACCTATCTCTGAACTTAAAACACCAGACTGTATTTTATGTTTTTGTGACCTGCATGACTTCCATTAGGGAGTGAACAGAAGCATCAAAATCCACTGCAATACACTTAAATGGAAAGATGCCCTTAGGAATCCTTCCTGTACAATTATGTGGTTAAAATTTTGAAATGTAAGTGAATGGCTGCCACTCTGTCTGTACTGGTAGATTAATATTGCATAAAATGCTAGCCACATTGTCAGTCTCCAGAACAGTGCATTTTGCACATCTGATGTTCCAAAATAATATGGCATCTTTCTGACCAGAAAATAGTCTATAGAGGTCTTCAGCCAGCTTGCCTGATACTTGAATGTATCTTGTTTATCAGGTAACATACTTGAAAACAAGCAACAGAAATTCTGAAGGCCAACTACCGACTTAAAAGACAAAGATCACAAATTTTAGAAAGGCAAATGTGACTACTAAAACTGGGGTTGCCTACATTTGCACAGCAAAACTGAAGTAAGAATATTAAGTTTTTCACATTGTCCTGCATGCATTTTTAAATGAACTTTTTAGAGGAATTCTATTAATTCCCTGTGAATAAACAGACTACATGATGTATGTCTACATCCCCAAAGCTTCTTGTTGGACATTCACTGCTTGTCAGCAGGCAGCAAGGGGCTAAATAAAATTAATGAAAGAAAAGGTTTTCTGGATGGGTGAAAGGAAGGGTTAGAGGCAAGATTAGGGTGAGTAGAGTCTTCTTAACAACATATTTTCATTTATTTCACTGTAATATCTTTTTTTCTAACTGCATAAACTTCAAAGATAATACAAAATTGGAATTACGAATATTGCTGCTTTGTAGTGAATGTATTGCAAGATTCTTAAATAATTAAATTATTCCAGTTCTTAAAATGGAGTGTAATTAGTCATTAATGAGCAAAATCTGTTGCTGTGCAGAGTAGATATACTCCATGCAGACCATCTATAAGTTTTACAGGATTTGGTTTAATTTCTAAATGCATATGTGTGGTAAAAATCAACTGTTATATATCTAGTAAGATAATCACTAAATTAGCTAGTAAGTTACATAACATATCAAATATTTAATTTTTGTATAATAAATTATAGATTTGTCAATGACTCAGTTTTCTGCTTCTGTTTAATGAGCAGCTTGGTTTAGCAGCATGGTAAGAAGAGGCTTGATACTAACAAGGATTAATATATTTAAAAATGATAGGCCTGGAACATGAAGGTGACAGCTTTTCACCCATAAACTCACAGTTCAAATTCATACTACACAGGTTCTGCATGAAGAATGTGGATGTGGAACTGCCATTAAATATAGAAATGCATTATACTGCATCTCATTCTAGAGGGATAATTCCAAGTGAGGCTATTTTCTCAACAAGCACTAGCAACCGAAACTTAGCTTTAAAATTGTACAAGCATAAAACATAAGGAAGAGTGGAACATGATGCCCTGAGAGGAGGTCAAGGCAACTGCACATTCAAGACAGTGTTAGAAATTCACATTTCTGCTCTTGGATTAAATTCCCTAGTGCTGGACTAAGCAGGTGACTCATTAGAATCAAGGAACAATTCCCACCCTTAAAAACATTTAGGGTTATGTACCTTGCAGGATTAAAGCAACCAATAATGGAAGCTTCTTTCAGTTGTTAAAAACAAGTTTTAACAAGCAGCAGCAAAATAAGAATAGAATCATAGACTATTTCATTAAGAAAACGTTTTCCTAATATTGGCCCTTCTGCAAAATACAGTTAATCTTAGCTAAATAAGTACCATGTGTTTAAAACTGTGGTTAACCTGAATAAATTGTAGGAATTTGTTCCACAAGCCTGTCATTAAGAGCTCTATGGTGTACAGCACAGACTTCAGTGAGCTAATTAAGGCTATTTCAAAGATGAAGAGGTGTCCGATTAGACTGGTGTCCGATGTTTTGTTGTTTTTTGTCTCATTTTCTTTCTTGTCAGTAGGTCAAATCATTTTCCTAGTGAAGTGTTGAACCTTTGCTTTAGTCAGTCACACAAACTACTTACAGAAGTGAAATGCTGATATTAAGAATACGCCATCTAATTGTTGCAAGAACTCTCTGACCCTTTAGTGAAATACACGGTATATATTATGAAAATACAAATGCTTCACAGTCAGATGACTCTGCTTGATATAATCATATGCTTTCTTTGTAGTTCCTTAGTTCATGACTCAGTCTCAGTAATGCTAGGCAGAGAATGATGCCAGTTGCTGAAATATTCTTACTTTTTAAGAAATTGACATAATATTAAAGGCTAGTGCACAGCAAATGTTCCTCATCAGAGGTAAAGGAGAAAAAAAAGTTTTTTCTTCAATTTTCCGTTGTTCATCTTTCCTGAAATACAATAAATTCAACACAAGACTTTTGATTTGGTTGGTTGGTCAGGGTTAGTTGGAATTTTTTGTTTTAAACTGTGAGATTGGTCACACACTTGCACAGGTTGCGCAGGGAGGTTGTGGAATCTCTGTCCTTGGAGATATTCAAAACATCTTGGACACAACCCTGCTATAGTTGACCTCGCTTTGAGCAGGATGTTTATAGAGGTGTCTTCCCACTTCAGCTGTTCTCTGATTTTCTAGTTAGAATGAATATCTATGAAATTAGTGAAGATAAAAGTGATTAGGAAGAATTTAATTTTGTTAAAGGCACTGGTCTGCCTAAGGGATTGAACATTTTAAAATGTAAGCATAAGTTCAACTTTATCAGTGAAGAAGCAGGAATAGCACTCAACACTTCATCATTCCAAAATATCCTTGGTGGGACACATTGATCAGGCATGCTGTGACTGGTTCATGCACTTTAGCATAAGCAGAAAAATGAGGAAAAATTCAGAAAGACCATGAAAGAGAACATGAAAACTTCTACAACAACAACAACAACAACAACAACAACAACAACAACAACAACAACAAAAAGTGTGCAAAGTAAGTTTTAGACCAGATAAGAAAAAGATTATTTGTTATATAAAAACCATGTACAGAATTACATGACTGATTTGGGAATATTCAAGAATTTGCATAAATAGGAACTGGGCAATGGAATGAAAAGCTAGAAATACAGGTTAATGAAAAGATTATTTCAATCAATTAATAATTCACTTTGGAAAAGGGAGACTCAGGATGTCAAGATAGCTTTTGAGTTCTATTTTTCTGTAGTATTATTCAAATTGCTAATAAAAACCACATATATAATA
This sequence comes from Climacteris rufus, assembly GCA_013398175.1. Lineage (NCBI taxonomy): Eukaryota > Metazoa > Chordata > Aves > Passeriformes > Climacteridae > Climacteris > Climacteris rufus. The sequence goes on along the minus strand of VZRZ01001597.1, from coordinate 1,351,864 downwards.
TGTGAAAATCACAGTGAGGTCTGATTTGTAAGTGCAGAATAGTCCTCAGTGTGTGCTTTATGCTTCCTAACTTCAATAATCTTCTTCATTCAGGAACTTTTCTGCAGTAAGAGAGGGTACTACAGTCTCTCTGCACTAGAGGAGCATTTTTCTTTGATTGGAATGTGCTACCAAGTCCATCCTTGCCCTAAGAATTTGGGATTTATTGTGAGGGATGAAAATATATGATAGCCATATATTTTCTGGATAAACTTCTTCTTTATTCAGCGGAGGCAACGTTGTTGTGTTGCTAGTTTTGCCTGTATTGTATTGTTGCTTCAAATACAGTCAAAATCATGTAGAACAACAAACGGAATTCCTTTCAATACATTATTGAACATAATTACTGTTATTTGATCAGTTCAGATTTAAAGCTTTTGCAAGGACTCCAATGAAAGTCTGTGCAAAAGTGAAAAGCATTCTCATTCAAGTATTTAGTAATCCTTGCAACTTCAGTAAAAAAATCTTCAAACTCTTAGAAACTGGCAAATTAGCTATTTTTTGGGCAGTGTTTGCAAAACAGACACACTGTAAAATGGCTTGTTTTTAAATTTATGTTAAATTGGTAGTATAAATACATATGGTTACTTTCACTGCTGAAGATGCGCTGCTGTGTGTTGATCATCCTTTAGTGCATTTTGAATGATAGTTAGTCTGTGGGGACCAGTGAAGACCTCCAATTAATTATTACTGGAGAACATGAAATCATAAACAAAATTCCTTGTAATAAATTTTTAAAATGAGATTGCATGTTTTATTTACGGTACTGGTCCATTTTGGGGCTTTAAATCTATGAACAAAAACAAACATGCTTTTTATCAAACTGAAATAAAAAATATCAATAGTATTTCTTTCTTATCAAAGTAGGACACAATATATGAACTGGACTTCTAAATAACTGCAGGGAGAGAAGCAAGGGAAGAAGAAGAAAAGATTTACTTTAATTCATATAAAGAGATGGAGAATATGTACAAACAATACGGAAAACAGCAAATGCTTCCAAGCATTGTGAAGTTTATTAATCTTTCAGGTAGCTTATATGATGGAATTGTTTTAAAGGAAGTATTTTTTAAAGGTATAGCTAATAACTAAGAACTTTCATAAATGTCATGTTTACAGCAGAAATTGGGTTTGGTTTAGACAGAGGAGCAGCAATGCTGAGGATATGCAATATTTTTAAATATATTTGGTGACAAAATCCTGCCACAAACACACAGTTAAAGGTACTTCTTGTCCCATATGGATCGCAGATGACTTTTTAAAACACAAAAGGAAATATGATCATAATATAAATAAATAAAATAAAAGTCGATAATCACCCAAATCTTTCAGTAGAGTCTTGTATCCCTTTTTTATTTAATTCCCATTCATTCATCTTTCAGATTAAGTCCATCTGTCTGGAAAATGAAAGTACACAATAGATATGCTGCAGTTTAATTGACAAATATCAATAGATGACATTAAGATCTTCTTTAATTGAAATGTGTGGAGATACTATAGTCTGTTTGTTAGGCTTTTTTCCTTACCATTGAGAATCTCCTCCTGTCTTCCTACTACAAACAATATGCTTTCTTTCCTATGTACCTTCAGGAGAATTTACTTCTCCCTTCACCCAGTCAAACTGTCCACTTTCTTCACAAATCTGACTCTAACTGATTAACCTACACTTTCACAGGACATGGATATCTCAACATAGTTTCTGGTTCTGGGAGTTGTGTGATGACACCATGATATCAAAATATGTTTTAGGCAAAATCCTTTATCAGAGTGATAAGTGCCTACTGGAGCCTGCAGACATTTTGAAGAGCTTAATCTAGATGAACCTGCAGGTCTTGCAACTGGGAAACTGCTGGTCCGAGTGGAACCAGTAATTCTTCATCAAATGGTTATTTGGGCTCTTTTTCTAATGACACCATTCCTGCACTAGCCAGACAGAGAGCTATGTCCATGACCTATATTGCTTCCTCTCTCTTTATTCATATGGAATTATAAAGTTGTAGCATAGTGTCAGGGCAATGTTGTGTCTCAGTTGAGTTTTCTTAAATTCTTAATTCCTTTAATCTCTCTGTGATACAATTCTGTCTAATTTATGCAATCCCTTTCTCCCTCATTAGAAAATGTATCATCAAATCATTTCCCAATTTCCCATAACTTTCTTCTAGGTGCTGGCTTGCTCTCATGCTTGGAGCTGTCACTCCCTATGTCACTATGTATTTTAGTCTCTTAATTCCTGGATCACAACCAGAAGAAGGGCGCAGTGTAGAAATAAAATGTTGTTGGCTCTCCCTGATGATGAGATAAGCATTACTAGGACACTTCCTATGAAATCTTTACTCATCACTGCAAATTTCTTCCTTTTCCTCCACCCCATGATTTTGCATTCTTTCCAGGAATGAGAGAGAAGTGGCCCACAAGCGACCTTATTACTAAGTGGCTGTACCATGCTTGTTTTTATTAAAAAGGGGATTTGTAGAATATAATTCCTATCAGTCACTATTTAATCATGGGGTTACTGGTCAACATTTACATGACTCTGAAAAGCTTTCCAGGATCTTGAGCATCACAAGATTCTTACCAAAAGAAATTTCTTTTAGAATCAGTGGTAGTATTCCATGAGTAATACAGAATAGTGGAAAGGCCCACATATAAGAGGAAGTGGTACTGAGCTCAAACCTGAACATCCTTAGTGTCATCTTACAAAACTTTAGCTTTCTAAAGTTTACATGTCTCACATAAATTATTCTTCTTGGCTCCTTTTATGGCCAAAGGAGGTGAAATAGGCACTTACAGACAGGAAAATTTTCCAACTACATTAGACAGCTACTTTAGGGATAAATAACCTGCTGGGTCATTTTTGACAACTAAATCCAAAAACTAACATTTAACATCTAAAGATATTTGAGGTGTCTATAGAAGGTGGATAAACTCATATTTATTTGATGGTGACAGAAGTGAGTTTTTGGACTCTTGAAGATTTTCAAAACCTATCTATATGAGTCCCAAGAAATCTGATTTTGCTTTGAACTTAACCCTTCCTTGAGCAGATGATCAGACTAGATGGCCTCCATAGTACCTTCTTAACTTAAGGAATTTTACAGTTCAATTAATTCCACCGTGGTGCTTAATTTCCATTCTTTCATAATTAAAAAAACTAAGAGTTGAGAATATCTGCAAGTCCTCTTCTGTGCTATTGTTTTGAAAAGTTTAGACTTACCCCATTCACAATGAATAATTGTTTTTGTTATGCTCACAAAGAATAATTGCTTTTGTTATTCTCCTGTATCATATCAATGTGTGCAGAATTTCAAGAAATATGCTTTTGGAAAATAACTGAGATAGGATTTATTAGGGTAAACTTCACTTGCTGAATAATCTACTCACCTTACACTCTCACAGAGTTTCAACCAAATCTAAAAATTGGAAGCTTAATTGAAAATTTTCCAAAGATGTGTTAGGTAATACCTATCCCTTGTGGGATAAAAGCATTTTTGTTAAAACCGTACAGTGTTTCTACTTTTCTCATTTTGTTTTTCCAATGCACACCACATCTTTTCTTTCTCCTTCCAGTATTTTGAAATAATTCCCCTCATATGTTACTTGAGCTTAATTGAGTTTGTTGTGTACCTTTTGCTTTTAACTCTTAGTTAGTGTCTCTGTGGCATGAACCTACAACAACTTCCAAGCTTCTCAGCATTCACATGGTGAGTAACCTCTTCAGCTATCAGGTATCAGGATTATTGTTATCCAAGGTCCACTGCTGTTGTTGCACTTTGGTGTTCCTCCCCCTTGCCCAGACTTCTCTCATCCTAATGTGTATCCTTTCTCACTCTGAGGAAAACTAGATTTATTATAGCCATGTTTTCTTCTTTCTTTGTGATCTCTGCTACTTAAAGTCTCAAGAAATTGTATTTCTATTCTCAAAAACTTCCAACAGAACAAAACTGAATGATATATCAAGTTGTAAGTGTTTATTGTCTTGAATGACTAATAGAGCTTTTAAGTAGGTTACTGAGATACTGGTAGCACTAAACATCATATGAGACTTCTCAGGACTGAACCTTTCAGGTCAACATTTTCTGATTTAGTAGTTGGAGATGAACCTTTGTAGCTGTAGCTGCAGCACCAATAAAACAAATGAGTGTCAGTAAGAACTGTAATAGATATATCTGAGTTTTAGCAGAGTGGGTTAGATTAGGCTGAGGAGTTGTACTACAGTGTCAGTATCTGAAGAGGACTAATACACTGAGATGGACACATGAATATGTGAGAGACCACAACATAGGTGGTAGTCATGTGATGGACTGGCCCCTCAGGTAACACTCCCTCAGACTCTCAATATCACAGGAAATTTGGCAAATGAAGTAATTAATTTTTATTATCGTTCTCATGCAGGAACGTAGCTGTTCCTCACACCCTTGTTAAACCTCTGTGTTACAGAAGCATGTTTTCTCCTCTGCCACCCCCCAAATAATCCATTCAAGCATAATCCTCTTGACTTTTGCTAGTGAGAGTGAAGCTGCTGTCAAGGCCAAACTTCAGCAGTTTTGAAAAGTTTCAGTGTAGGAAATCCACCTCTTTATTACAAGTGTCCAACATGTATCCAAAATTTATGTTCAAAATAATTAATGCTAGAAAACTTTCAGAACTATTGTAATATGAATGTTTTTATTTATGGTTTTGGATGACAGGAGCAATAATCAGATAAAAAATATTCCTTTGTGGTAAATATTTGTTTTATAAAAGTAAACAAATAAAATATTCCTAAAGTACTTAGCCATCAGTATTTGAAGGCCTGCGGCAGCATCTGAAAGACAAAAAAGGAAATAATTGATTAGTGGATTTTGTTTGATCTGCTCAGGGATCAAAGGGACAAATACTGTCTACAGGGATGAAAGGATGGAGAACTGCTCCCCATACTGCCTCAGTTATCTGGTTATTCGTATGTTCTTGTTACATTAGCGATGTCTGTACCTGACCCTCTGTCATGCTTGAGGAAAAAAAGCCCCCCAAACCCAAAAGTAGCTATGCTATACTACTACACTGCCATTCCAAAAGGTTTCTCAATATTCAGACACAAAATATGTAATTTGAAGTCTGTAAGATGGAATACTGAATCTCTTTTTCAGTTTATAAGCAGCATTGACTTTAATTTTCTGTAATATAATTCTGGCAAATTTTTTAATTGCTGTCCCACCTTCCCACATATGGAATTTCTAGAATTTGAGTTTGGGACATCCTAATGCACCATAGCAAACTAGACACACATTTAATGTACTTTATAATTACTCAACACTTACCTCTTCTGTTCTCTCAATATTACTGGTTTGTTTTGGTCTATTCTTGTAGAGGAAGAATGACGTATTTCAGAATCTTTTTTATTTTTTTCCTCCTAAAGGCGCCAGTTCCTAATTAAATTCACAGTTATGTGTATGCATATATACTACATTAGTATGAATCTCTGTAGCAAGTGGTGCTTTTGCCATAACTTAACTCAGTTTCCATTCATTCAGAAGTTATTGGGTTATAATACAGCTCTGGATTATCATGAACTTTGGCAGATATTTGTTCACAATGGTAGTTACCAGCCAAGAGGAGGAGGAGTGGTGTCTAGACATTATCAGCGATCCTGGGAAAATCACTGAGAAAAACGAGTATATTCTGGTGTCTGTTTGCTCTCTAGGAATTTGTGACCCCCCTGAAAATTGGTGGACCTCTAAAACAGAAAAATCACTCAACCAGGCCGATCTTTTCAGCTGTGTTTGTACATGGGATGCTCAGTCTGTCTGATGCGATGTTGTTTGTACTCATTTGCTTAGAAATATATGTAGACCCTTGTAAAGATGGAGGCCAGAAAACACACTTGAAAAGACACTTGGTTCTGCATTTAAAAGCATTTCTGTTCCAAACCATTGTCACAAAGCCTGTGTCAAATTATGACATTGTCCAGGCTACTCAGTTAAGTAAATGTAGCATCTGACTTTCACAGCTGCTTTGCAGTTGAATTTTTATGATACTTCACAAAATTCATAGCAGCCATTTGGTACCTTTCCTAATATTTAAGCCAGAGGCTGAAGTCTGAAACCATGAGAACAAGGACAGTCATTCCTACTGGCTGTTGACTAGACAACCCTGTCTACTTGTGTGGAAGACGTCTGGTACCTCTACCAATATCTTGCCCAGAGGCTGAGCAGAAAGAATTGGAAGGCAGTCCAAGAGCTATGCATCATGTACAGATCGAATTAGATCTGGAGCTTCTTTATAAATGAAGTATAGTAAGGACAAATGCACTCACATCCTGTTTAATTGGGATTCCCAAAACCATGTAATTCTCAACCTTTACGGTATCTCTCCATGTTTGTGTTTGTTTACGAGTCATTGGAAGAACCCTACATTTATACCACTTTAGTTTATACATTCTCCATACTGAACGAGGTCATGAGGGAGACCAAAGGCTTGTTGATGGTCTGATGGCATCACGATACCAGTCTTCTCCATCAGAATTTTTTGTTGTTATCCCCAGCTCTGAAACAGAGGTATCCTCTTTTCTCTCTGATTAAAGATTTTGTGAGACTTTGTGAAAATATTAGTTTATTCTTTCACATACAAATCCTTTCCTTGCTGGTTGAGCCATGAGTCAAAAAAGCTACTCTTGACATGTGTTCTGCATAGGGTCTGCTTACTCTGCACCAAAGCTGCCTGAACAGCTGTTTGATGCAGATTGCCAGATCCTCATAAAACTCCCTGGTAGCTGGAAACTGGGAGAAGTCCTAAATGACCCTGGATCAGAACAGCTTTTGAGGATCTCATAAAAAAGCCTTTGCCTATTTCTTCTGCTACCATTTAGATGTGGGTTGGTCATCTCCAGAATGCTTCATTTCTTCTCTCATATCCACTACTAATGTCCATTTATCCTTCAAAAAATATAGGTACCAGAGATATAAATTAATATCTAATTTCTACTGGATTAAATTATTTGGTAAAAGAGATGCTTGCCATTGTTCAATGATATCTCTCTCCTAGAAATGGAAATCTGTACCATAAAAGACATTTTCTTTTTCTGGATGTGGTATAATTTACTATAAAGATTTGAAGTACTTTTATTTTGGAGACAGTCCCTTCTGTGATTGTTAAGTTTTATTTTGATGTTTTCTGAGTTTGCCTCCTCTCAAATTCTCAAAAGTTGAATAACAACCTTCAAATTTGGTCTATGAAGAATTGAGTTGATGGAGAAAACAGCTGTAAGTTTTGAAGCAAGTCATAAGAACTTAACATGAAGTGTGAAAAAGAGAAACTGTTCAATTCTAGTGAAATCTTGTAGGAAGAATTTGAAGAAAAAATAATTATAGATAAAATATGATTTATTAGATTCAGGAAGCTGATATCTAGTTTTCCAAACCAAATGATTTCAACCTAATATTCAGGTAAAATTCAAATATTAATAATGATTGAAGGATTCCTATTGTAGTCAGGAGCAGTCTTTTACAGTTGGATGTATGCTGTGTTTTGAATGTTGTTTAGTTTTATATTTTATTGTAATATTGTGTTTTATTATGCAAACCCATGAAACCCACAAAGCAATAAGGCAGAGTTTTTACCATTCTGTAGTAACAGACAAAAAATAGGATAATTAAACTTAAGAGGAATTTTATTGCTCTTAACTGAGCTCTAAACTATTTGTCATTGGTCAGAAAACATGTAGCTGCTCTGCACTCTTGACCCTTCAGCAGTAGCTTGCTGCCTAAGTTGTTTATTCACTGAAAATATTTATTCAAGGGATAGGCGTGGAATAGAAGCTGGAAAGTAACTTTGTGATGGGATAAGGGTAATTCTCATTCTTTCTTGGAAGAATTTGTGAAGGAAAGAAAAGTTCAGATTGTTTTCATCCTCTTAACCAGCCTAAGGCTCTCCTTTTCTGCCTTCCTCTCTAGTCTTTTTAAGCATGCAAACCACACGTATCACGATGGGTATTCTGAGCAAGGTCTTCATCCCTTGCTGACTAGGTAGGATAGGCCTGATACAAAGCCTCAGCTGCTGCTACACAGGAGAAGATTCTGTTTTATTTAGAATACACATACCTTTTTCTGTAGCTTGTTAAGCTCCACCTGTAAACTTTTTGTGGTTTGGGTTTTTAAACAAACATCACAATGAACTTCGTATCTCTGAGCCCTGCAGAAGTCTCAGTTGCACACACAAGAATTTGGCATCAATTAGAGCTTTTAAAAGAAATGTCAAAAGGGAATGCAGCTATCCTAAAACGTAACACAAAATTAATTGTTTTTTAAACTTCCGCATTTCTCAACAGCAGGCTACTTTTATCTTGAAAGACCACATAGATCAGGCCACATCACCAGGAAAAGAAAGGAACTCCAACAAAGCTCGGATAATCTTAAAACAATATTTTTCTTCACTATTTTTTTTCCTGGATTTAGATTGAAGCTGTAACTTTTGGGAAGTAGCAAAAATTATAATTACCACATATAAAACACAAGGTTCCAAATTACCTGCTTGTATTTTTAATAGTAACCCCTTCAAAGTACTACACCAGTAAAATATGTGTTAAAGCCCAATAATCTAGTACAGATTCAAAAATCCCGTAAGCCTTTCTTACATAGTCATTTCAGGTTAAGTGTGGGGTTTTAAAGTAAGAACAGAAGTCTTAAAAAAATAAAGAACACTTTGTCTCTTCTTTACATCTTTTCTTTCTGAGGCCAACTGAAACACTACCATTTTTCCATTGCAATAGTGCATGACATTTTAAGAATTTTTATTTCAATACAGGAGCTACTTGTGAGAGGAGATAGTGCCCAGTGTGAGAGTGGAGGATACATTAATCCTTTATGGGTCCACTGGTTTGTTTTCCAGGGGTTACCATTGCTGTAGCTTCCATTACTGGTTTTAGAATGTTGCAATATAGATATTTGCATCTCAACTACACTGCTTTGCCTAGAGCTACTCAAACATACCTTCCATTATTTTTCTCAATTAAGAGCTATGCTTTCTAGACAATGTATTGAATTTGGGGGGGAAAGTATGCAACAGGTAAGAGCTATGTTTGCTACAAGACTGAATTACATGAAAGAAAGCTCCTCTGATGTGGCCAGGTATCTCTCTGATACCTCTATGATATGAGGAATAATAGTAGAAATCATGAAGATAAATGAGAGCAATGATAATTTACTTTAGGACAACTTCTTTGAAATAAACAGCTGCAGTGATTATTGTAACAATAACCTAAATTGTCTGTGTAGATTGTGCTGGATGTTACCTACAGACAGGTGGTGAAGTTCCTAGTCATGGTACAACCCATGGTGAAAATGTGAAATAGTTTCATTTGCTCTATTAGCCATTCAATGTTTGTGGACAGGTAGAAGTACCTGTCACAGGTCTTTATTCTCCACTGTAGCATTTTTAGCTAAAGTATGGTAAACAGAAAGAACATCTGGAGTTAAGTCTGTTTCACCTATTGAATATGAGCAAGAGTGTTTGAATAGCTGTAACATTGTAAAATAACATTTTAGCAAACTTCAATATCAGTTTTCGGTTCTCAGCAACTCACATGAATTTGCAACACCACAATTCAGGCACTGCAATAGTACTGCATTGCAGGTACTCAGTGATGAGTTGTGAATGGGTACCAGATTCATTGATTTAGAGATGTAAATATAAACACTTATACCCAGAGAATTAAGGCTTAAATTCGTTGTTTGTGTGTGTGTATAGAACAGATGAAACACAAAAACCACTGAAAAGGGAAATATAGAAATGTAATGGGATGTTATCCTCAGTCAGTATGTTTGATGAACATCTATTTTCAAGATACTGCCTTTGAAAGGACTGCAGCTTCTCCACAAATTTTAAATCTGACTGATGTCTGACCCCTGACTTGGGCACAGAACTACCCATTGCAGATGCTTGGGAAGACAAAGTATGGTTAAGATAGAATCAAAAAGTATAATAAGTAGGTTGTTTAAAGATTAAATGGTGTATTTCAACATTTTGAAATAAGTACCTACTTGACCATGTTATACAATAGGAACTCAAACTGCTTTGCAAATTTTTAATCTCTTGTAATGTCTAACTTTTAACTTCGTCTAACTGGTAATAAATATTTTTTAGGTCTTTCATGCTGTTTAATGCATTCTAATGCTCAGGTTGCCTAAAACTGAGGCTAATGTCCTTGAAAGCTTCTGCTTTTAAACCCATTCAACTTCAATAGATTCTAATAAAAAGCTATTTCTGATTCTCTGTATGAAGTACAAGACTAAATAAGGCCGTGCTTGCATACAACTTCTGTCATGTTCTGAAATTAAAGAAAAGCTAAAAATACTTTTTCTTAAATTTAAAAACATTTCTTAAAATGCATGTTTATAGTCTGCAGGTAAAGACACTTTAAAGCAAAATGAGCACAAAAGCTTGATTCTCGGATGTAATACTTTTCTAAGAGACTAAAGAAACCTCTAAGTAGGTAACAATTATATATACACCCATTTTCATTTGCTACCTTGCCATGGTTTTATGTAAAAACCATATCCTCAGGTCTTTCTACCTGCCTACTAGTCTTCCAGCTCTTTCTTCTCTCACTGTGGGATATCGTCTGGCAGGGAACATAGAGAAATACTCATGTGTTTGTGTAATTAAGCAAATCACACACATATTCAGTATTAGTATATTGATAGACATTAATATGGGAAAACTTGGAAATACATTATGCTGCAATAAACATCTGAATAACTTCTATCATGTTGTAAAATCCCAGGAACTTTCATTGCCTAAGAAAAATGGGAAATGTCTCTCAAGAACATTTAGCAAATTACCTGCTTTTTTTTTTGTTATTGTGGATAGATTTTTATTTATGCAGTCATATAGTCCAATTTCCAGTCCAAGCTTCCAGCTTTTACATCTGTAATCCTATCTTATTTTTTTCTGGGAATTTATTAGTATGAGATTGTGGACACAATTCTCTGCAGGATGAAAAATTGAACCTACTAAAGAGTAGGTTTGAGAATCAAGGTTCTGTATGCATTGATTACTGCAGAGAACAATGTGGTATAATAGGTGAGAACAAACTGTGGTTATAAAGATCAAGTCTATTGTAGGTACAAAAGCCTATTTTATGTACATTAAAGAGCCTTGATTATTTAAAGGCATTTGTGCTGTTGGTTATTTTACACAGGTTATTTACACTGCTGATTAAATTGCTTGCAAAGCAGTCAGATTTCCATACACAAGTAGTCTAACAGAAATATTATGCAGCCAGCAATTTGCCAGTTGTCTGTTGACAAAGACAGAGAGTAAGCCACTTACTACTGTTTTTATACAATGAATCATTTTTGTAAAAATGGAGCAGTCTAATGAAAATTCAAATGTATTGCTTTTCCCAATTCAAACAGAAATCCAAGCACTTCATATACTCTGCAAATAAGCCTCATTTGCCACTGTGTATCAACTAACAAGCAATTTCAGTTCTCCATGCAGATTTTAAATAAAATTCTCTAAATTTAAACAGGTAGTTCCATTTTACTTCCATAAACAGATACTTTCAAAATATTTAGTCATCTGTATATAATACTGTTAAACTGTTTGTTCTAAAATATAAATAGCTATCTCAGTGTTTGAGTTACCACCTGATGTCTTTCTTATTTAAGGGGAAAACATAAAAAATTATAGGGATAACTAGAGTCAGGAACAATACTTACACAGCATGTCAACATCTTTTATTGTGCCTTAATTGTAAGACCACTTAGAGGGGAGCTGTGGGTAGACTGACTCTGCAGGTGATGCTAAATGCCGGGTCTCAGGGAAGTTTTGTACCTTTGCTGAGGCTTTTACCAGTGCTTCTGTGCTCAGCTAACACAACCCAGAGCAGTGCCACTGGGAGGGAAGGGGTTTCAGGCCTGGAAAGAGGAGCATGAAATGTCTGACCTTGCAGAAGGATTCTGCCCCTCAGCATTCCACAGTGCCAGGAGACTGCAGGTTAGACCCACCCACACAACCGAGCCCTGTTCACCTTCTCTTTTACAGCATTCCAGATCATTATGCTTCACCTCCATTACTGCCTCTATGAATGTGCAGGATCTTTTGAACCTCTGGTCTGTGCTATTGTTGTTTGGGATGGCTCTTCCCTACTCACCATTGTCACCACACCATGCCTGTTCCACCTGTGTGTGTGGTGCATGTCTGGTTTGTTGCACGTAGTGTACACACCTGTTACAGTGCATATTTACACAGCTAAATTATGCAAAGCTGCTCCATATTTTCTATTAGGTAGGTATTTATTCCTAAAATTATATATTTTTTTTTCACTGTATGTTTATAAAGAAGTCCAACTCTCTGTGAAGTTAAGGGAAATTGGATCAGGTTCTGATTGTGAATATTTTTGTCATGTGCCAGCTGGCAGAAACATTAAAGATAATCAGATTTCAACCATATTTATGTATTAGTGAATTGGAAAAGATTTCTGGTATACTAAGAATCTAAATTTAGAAAGGTGTAGAATTTTCTTGTTTAGTTTGATCTACTTCCAGGAGAAAAAAATATCTCTGAAAAAAAATTGTGTACTCAAAATTATTTTAAAATTTTCCCCAATGTGCTTTCTGTAATTTACTGTATATCATGAAAAATCATTCTTTTCTCTCAGTTTCACAAGGTCTTTCACACAGCATGAGAGAACACAAAGACTTTGAAAAGTGTTTATAGGATATATGAATTATGATCGAAAGTTCACAGAAACTGGCACAAACATTCAGACATAGATATAATATACTTGAAACTGCTTTTGAATAAATAATGGGAATTGACTGGATTATCAATTAAATGTGTCTTTTTTAAAAAAGTAGTTATGTACATCTGTATAGCCAGCAGAAGTTAATTTCAGATATAGGGAACTTGCTTCATCACTGTCGTGAAACTTCTGTAGTGTTAGGTAAAATTTTCACTGAAATGAAACATGATGTATTTTCATATGATATATATAGTATATATTAAATGTATAAAATGTATGTACTGTATATCATAGAATCATCATCATCATCATTGAATGGCCTGGGTTGGAAGGAACCCTAAATGTTGTCCAGTTCCAATGCCCTGCTGTGGGCAAGGACATCTTCCACCAAACCAGGCTGCGCAGAGCCCCATCCAACCTGGCCTTGGACACTTCCAAGGATAGGGCATCTACAACCTCCCTGGGCAACCTGTTCCAGTGCCTCACCACCTGCACAGTAAGCTTTTTTCCCAATATCTATTCTAACCCTGTGCTCTTTCAGTTTGAAGCCATTCCCCCTTGTCCTGTCACTACGTGCTGTTGTACATAGTCTCTCTCCATCTTTCTTGTAGGCTCCCCTCAAGTATTGGAAGTCTGCAATTAAGTCATTCTGAATCCTTCAATATGTGGATAATAGTAGATAATATAATAATATACACAGTCTATACATATAAAGAGAGGTTATGCATTTGTCTTCAGAAAGATTAGCTCACGGTTAAAGTAGTATTGATTCTATGATCAATTAATTACTCGTAAGAAATAAAAGACTCATCATTGCCAATTATAATCATTGTCCTCCACAAAATGATGGAGAATGAAATGCCCTTGCTAAGCAATTAATTTCAGTTAAACACAGCATATGAACAGACCTGTGTTCTGCCCACAAAAGTGATTAAACCTGTGATAAGTAGATGTTCTAGTGTGTTGCTCAGTCAAGTTCTAGGTATAGAATTTTGGTTTTGTTGAACAGCAAGTTGTTTCTTGGCATGGGCTGATTTGCAGTGTAGCTATCTGCAAACTTAGAAACTGCCTTTTAAAAAAAAATTAGGTCCCATCTTTTTTGTAGTTGTTTTGGTTTTTTTTTGTTTTTGTTTTTTTGGGTTTTTTGGGTTGTTGTTGTTGTTATTATTATTATTATTATTATTATTATTATTATTATTATTATTATTATTATTCCCATTGGGAACAAATAAAGATGTGGTCTTTCATTTTTGAAAAAAAAAAAGTGATTAATAGATACCCATAATATTTTTCTCAGCACATTACATACTGAGGTTGCTATCAGTGCTACCAGTCAAGCCTCAGTATAAAGACTTATTTCTGTTTATGTTAAATATATATAAAAAGTATAATATTTATTATATCATTCTTTTACCTAATTTGAGATATATTAGTGTAGACTATCAGAAATTAAAAATGATAACTGTAATATTTTAGTCATAATTGAAACTGCAAAAAAGCACACTATTACCTGTGTGCCTTCCATGAAGAAATATATTTTAAGTGCTACTGCATATGTAGAGAGGAAGTGAACATGCGCATTTTCATCAGGACACTGTGGCCATGTGCTCAGCTTGACTTTGTAATTTTTTCAAAAATAAGGATAAAGGAAGTTGTGTATTCACGATTTCTCAATATGATTCTTCAAATTCTGCCCCCTGAAACACCATGTGGTTCTTTGACCACAGTAAGTCTACCTTTTAGAGATATTTGTATACCTTGGCAGTTGTTCATTTTGTGGGTAATGGGTGGTGTGTGTAATTGAAAGATTGAAAACTCATTTGTTTTGTGTTGTTCTGTGTATATATGTAACCCTATTTCAGAAGGTTGCAGAAGGTTCACAAGGTTTTTGAACTATTGACTTCTAATCCTATAAGCAGAACTAAAATGGCTTAAAAAGGAAAAATATCTGCTTGAAAGGATTAAAAAGATAATATTGAAAAGAAAATAATTCTTTTTATGGATAAAAGAGCATCTCACAAAAGTACTCTGGCTTGTGCTTTCAAGGTTGACTCAGGAGAGCAAATATTTTCTGAAATCTATGTATTCTAGAATATATATATATATTAATTATTCTGTTTCATTTTAAAAAGTAAGAGATTTCCCAGGCATTTCTTTACCTGTGACTTTGCAAAGCAGCAGCAAGCTATACAATGTCAAGCCAATAATTTGAGAGGGAATTGTTATGATTTAGACATCCAGCTTGAGAATATTTATCTCTGTTCTACTGGAGTAAGGTGAGCATTTTCCTTTAACCCAGGATGTGTCTTTTAGTTAAATTTACCCGAGTTACTAGCAATAACATTTTTAATCCAGTTCATATCTGAAATTGATGAATCCATGTACATGTGCATTGAATATATGTAAGAGGCAATACATATGTGCTTGCATGTATTTTATAAAATATGTTTGTACTTATATGAGAAGTTTTGTTGGAAGATAAGCACTGTTAGCTTTTACAGAAGTATTAGGAATGGGAAAGCCCTCATCATCTCTGGAAAAAGTTTAGGGCCTAGAAGATTTGTATCATATGTCTAATATAAAAATTGCTCTGGAAATTTTCTAGTAACATTACCGATTTTTAAAGGTGATACTTTTTAGTCATTTGTAACATATCACTTGGGTAGTAGAATCCCTCAGTGGATTATCATGAAAATGAATTATTTTATTACTCCCCCCCCCCCGAATGTAAATCATCTGCCAGGAAAAAAGAGGCTTTTATATAACCATTAGCGCTTTGCAACAGCACAGAAGCAACTACGTTAGCAGTATTGCTTTCAACATATCTGTTGCTTATTTGCTTTGATACTGTGGTAGAAACATTTCAATAGAGTCTGTAAAAAGTAGTCTAATTCGTAGATGTCTAAGAAATACTTAATTTACTTTTTCATGAACATCATTACTTAAGACTTTGCATGCTACAATATTGCTGGAAGCTGGAACCTGACCCCACTTTGTTTTTTCTTTCCTCACATATTTGCTTTTATAATGTCAGTTTTACTCAAGTGACATGGAAATATGCAGATTTTCCCCCTTCCCCCCCCCTTTTTTTTTTCTCCTCAGAAGGAGCTTATCAGTTGCAAGGCCTAGATTGTCAATGTGAGCTTTGATGTTAACAGCCCAAATGCCTTTCTTTTTTATGTGGGGCATTAAGTTCAATTACATATTCAAAGTATCTGCTCAATGCTTTTGTTGGAATGTTTCAATAATCAAAATAACTGACCTTTTTTTAAAGTATACTTTCCTCAATGTTTTGGTCCTTGTACAGTTGTGACTAAGACCAAATCCTGCTCTTTCTATTAATTTCACTGATTTCAAGTCTCTGTACGGGTGTTCATAGGCCAGTGTAGCACATAGCAAATGCAGCACATTAAGAAGTTGCCTGAAAAACACATCAGCCAAAAGAATATTTGCTCTCTTCTTTGTGTGTGTGTGTGTGCTGAATAAAATTATACACTGATAAAGATCTGCAATTTAGAAATTCTTACTCCATGAAAAATATACTAAGTTCATCCTGATGTTTACTAAGCAGTGTAATGGGAAGCAAGCTGTAAGACAGTGCTTCAAAGCTGTTTTCTCTTATTACTTCATATGTAATGAAGAGAGAGGAAAGAAAACTATAAAAAGCCAAACCAAAACAAAAAAAATACCCCAAACAAACCCAAATATAAAAACCCCAAAATAATGGCTATGTGCAAGTCCAGATTCAGAAAACCGCATTTGTCCAGTAAACCTTTCAACAGTACTTTTGTGATCCATTCACAGAGGTCCTCTAACATGATAAGACAGCTTATTTCAACAAGAAATTTCAAAGTAGATTCAAGAGCTGTGTGAGTCTGCAGATACTCTGTTTCCACTTCAGGCTCTCCAAGCAAACTTAAAGTTCAGCCAGTTTTCCTCCAAAGACCCTAGCTGGGAAAATAAAGTCTTTAAAAAATTATGTCTCCTGTTGTTACATCCAGACGGATTTTTTTTATAACTTAGAAAATATTATCAAGCCTCATTTAAATCCTTTGGGAAGATAAAAGAGAACACAGGGAAAAAGCAGAAACAGTCACAGGAAAAACAAAGTAACAGACAGAGGTGGTTAAAATATACAGAAAGGCCGAAAGAGTCATGAGTACTGTATTGAGAAATATTAGAGATGGTCAGAAGTTGAATATTACAATTATACCCTCTAGACCCAGTTTCAGTGAATCAGTCAGAACAAGCACCTGAGCATGAATTCCATGTTTCACCTTGGTCTGGAAAAACCCAAAATCCTATTAATGAGGTTTTACAAAGCCAAACCCCTGACTTTCTCAGTTTATTTTCTCTGGGGAAAAAAAAAAATAGAAAAAAAAGAAAGAAAAGAACCCCTGGAATATGGAAACTACTGTTATGTCTAGTATAAGCAGGTGAATATACAATTGTAACTAGAAAATCAGGAAACAAGGCAGGCAACACAAAAAAAGAGAAGTGTTTTGAGAAGATGAGATAATACATTCAACAACTTAATTGAAAGTCAATGTTTTTGTCACTACAGAACAAGAGCTTTTCAGCTAATATGCTGTGAATTAATCTAACTACTCATCCTATGATACCGTATGAGTCCTTTCCATGCCCTCAGAGTGATTGTTTTAAGTTGGAAGTTCTACAGAAATTGTGTTTCAGTTTGAATTGATGTTTCTGTACTTTGAGGGAGTATAGGGGGTTAAAATTGTCTTGGCAGGAGAGTGCAAAGTGTTGTTTGGCTTTTATCTTAAGGATGTGCAGTGGCAGGGAAGGATGCAATGGCAACAGCTTTTTAGGACATCAAGTGTCAGCATCACAAACAGAAGCACCATGAGCAGACTGTGCTGATGGGGCTTCTTTCTCTCTTAGCCATTAGAAAGTTGGCATGTGCCAACAGCTATCACAAAGTGGAATCCAAATTGCCATAGTTATTTCCAGTCCTAAATTTCAGACAGATTTGCCCAGTACTGACACAGATTGGAGCACATCTTTCTGTGCGCTATCTCAGAGCCACAGCCATCCTGGATCAACACAGAAGCAGGGACTTCAGTGGAATGACATCAGTTAACACCATCTAGTGATCTGTCCCTGTGCTGTGTGATCCCCCACTCTAACTCCCGCCAAAGACACAACTAGGTCCTCTTCCAGCCACAATCAGAAAACAGCACGGTGACAGCTCGGTTAAATCTAACTCTCTGCCTTAAATATAAGGCTTCAAGCTGTGAAAAGCAAAGAGGAAAAGGTATGGATTTGTCTGCTACCTTCTATGATGAGAGCTAAAATAGATAGGGAACATCTTCTCTCTGTGGAAAAAATTGGTTTTTTAAAGAATCCAAAAATGCTAAAATCTTGGTTGTCATTTTGGTTGGAAAAGAAAATTACCTATAATATTGGAGAGGGTGGTTGCAATTAAAAAATAGTTTTTGTTTGCTAAATATTGCATAGTTCTTCCCTGAAAAGTCTTGAGAAACTTGTCTTACTAATGATTTTGCAAAAAAAAGCTATTCTTTTGCTTTTTAAAATGAGTTTGATCAAATGTTTGTCACCAGTTGTCTTATAAGCTTTTATGACTACTTTTAACCTGCAGGTTGCTTGGGTAAATACAACCAGAGACAACCAAGATACTGCAATTTAGCTAAACATCTCGTAGTAGAGTGCATACTTCAGCTTGTAGCAAAGAAAAAACAGGTAATTTGTTTAAATTCTTTATTGGTGCATGGCAACTCAGCAGGGCAAAAAACTGCAGTTCTGAACCTCATGTCTTTTTGAGGGTGTAAGCTACCACCAGTGAAATTATTTTTGTGATTAGTCTGATATTACTCAGTGACCTGCATAAGATGTGGAAGAAGTCAGTGCACAAAGCTTCATCTATAGTTTTCTCAGGTAGTTAACTATGTATGTTAACAGCTTGTCCCCAGGTAAACCAGTGAAACTTGAATAAGAAAACACAGTACTGCAAATTACGATATGAAGTAACATTTTGGAAAGGAAGATTTGTGATTCTGTGATGGCACTATTCAGACACTCCTCATTTTTGGTAGCCAGGAATGATTATAAGTACTTTTTCTACTGATAGTTCTTTCTCTCTCTATTAAAAATTTCTTCTTTTGGAAGGTCTAAAGAATTACATTCTTTCTACCAGATCAAAGCATCCAAGATTTTTGTCACAGGCAAAGGATGAACTAATAAAATCAACACCCTGTTGCATAATGGATCTTACTGATATGAATTGTCTTTTGCAATAGCCTGTAATGTAGTCAATGGTTGCAGGTGAAGTTTTAGAATCAACAGACTAATTTGAAACCCTTAAACACTGGAGAAGTAAAAATGTTTTTCTAAGACCTCTAAATGTCATTGTAATCATACACTTTTTGTGGCTTACAAGAATTATTCTGACACCATGAACTTCTTGAGTAAAAAATGTGTAACATTTATAAACCTTTCAGAATATATTAATTTTGGGTGAAAACTGATAGCTTAAGATGCAGGTCATATAAATCGGCAATATTCACAACAAATTCTTATTGCTAGTATGTTGGTCCTTGGATAGTTTTTGTCTTCTTCACATATACAGTCCTGTTTGTGATTATGTTTTGTCAAATACCTGCAAGATTAGCACAGTATTACCTAGGTGATAAGTAAATCTTTTATTTGGACCTGTGGGCTTCCATTTTTAACCACTTGTAATTCAGTCTTTCTGTTGATGCATCATCATTTAACCTCAGCCAGCATCTGTCCCCCACACAGCCACTTACTCACTCCACTGCAGTGGGATGGTGGAGAGAATTGGGACGGTAAAAGCTAGAAAACTTGTGAGTTGACATAAAGACGGTTTAATATGTAAAGCAAAATCTGCATGCTCAAGAAAGGCACAGGAAGGAACTAATTCACCAGTTCCCATGGGCAGGCAGATTTCAGCCATCTCTAGGAGAGCAAGGCTCCATCACGTGTGATGGTGACTTGGGAAGACAAATACCATCACTCTGAATATTCTTCCTTCCTCCTTCTTCCCCCATCTTTATATGCTGAGCATGATGCCATGTGCTGTGGGATATCCCTTTGGTNGGGGGGGGGGGGGGGGGGGCTGGTATGAGAGGCAAAAAAGGCCTTGACCTTGTGTAAATGCTGCTCAGCAAGAATGAAAACCTCTTCATATTATAAACACTGTTTTCAGTGCAAATCCAAAACAGGCCTGTACTAGCTTCAGTGAAGAAAATTAACTCTACCCCAGCCAAAACCAGCATAGAGATGAGCTGCAAAGCTGTCATTGTGAGACTAATGAGTGTTTTCTTGTTATTTAGTGCCTTTCCAATCTCACCTATTAGTACCTTGAAAAAGAGAAAGAAGATAGAATAAAACAGGCTCTTGTTCAAGTCTGTTCCCAACAAAAGTCTTTCGGTATTTAAAAGAAAATGTGAAAATAATAGAAAAAAACCAAAAGGAGGCTGCAGTGCAGCAGCACACCTCAAAAACCTCACTCAACAAACCTCACTTAACAAAGGTCAGCACAAGTTTAATACGAAGTGTTCTCTTGCCCAAAGGAATCAGCCTTTCACATGGGTTTGGAGAGTGGGAAGGAGCAGGCAGGACAGTTAGCACTCCACAACAGCAGGGAAAATGTAAAACTCTATTCATAAGCAGTGATGATTGGAGAGAGTGAGATGCCATGGTTCAAGGGGGTTTTGGTCCAGAACTGAGGAGAAAGCTCTCACCAGGTTCAGACACAAGTTATAACACAGCTACCTTTTTGGAGCTATAGTAAGTTGATGCAGAAACAGAACTAACTCACTCCTTGCTAATGCAATTACTGAATATTTAACATGAGAAAGAATATATTTGGATAGTATTTACATAATTTCATCATCTAACATTTTTTCTGTTATTTCTACAAGCAATGCTCTACATACAGACAGTCCGTCTTAAAAAGTAAGGAAATAATTCCTGGTTGACCTTTCTCTTACTTACTCTAAAGACACAGGAATGTGACGTAAATATCACATTTGCACTAACCAAATCAACACTAAATGCACTGTGAAATGAATTGAATGTGTTTTTTGTAGCTGAATACAGCTTTCTTTGAGTTTTTTTGGGGCACACTGCCGTTGGCTAGACTGAGTACAAGTCTTGATGTTTGCCAGGGTATTTTGTGATTCTGAAGTTCCCTTTGAAGACAGTGTCTAGTCTGTCCACTTCTAAGCAAACAGAAAACTAAAAAAACAGGACACACTACATTAAAACTTCGAATGAAGCCCACCTCTGGAACAGAGAAATGTTTACATGGAATTGGCTGCTGCAATAGCCTTTCTGTGATGTTTGGAATGTGAAAGTGAGTTTAACAAGATAAGCATTTTTCTTCTTCAAAAACAAGGGAAATTGTAACTGACCTTCCACAAAAGTCTCTAAAGCCATTTTAGGCTGTAAACTGACCTTAGAGACAGTGGTACTTTGTGATCATATACCCACAGCATTACACTGATTCCTCTAGTGCAGCACAGGAGGCGGCATTTGAGATCTGGAATAACAGGAACATGCACACTGAGCAGCATTCCTCTGAGTGGTTGAGTGGTAGCAACCCCTGGCGAGTGCATGTCTGTCCAGGCTGTCAACACTTCTGGCTGTCTTTCTGATCAAAAAAAAGGAACATAAGAGGGTCAACACCCTGGGCAGTTGTGCTTGTAAATGGATGTGCTGTACATCTGCATAGATGTGCTGTATGTGAAATGGGAAAGCTTGACACCCCAGCCAGTATTAAGAGGGCAGGGCATTGGGAGGAAGAGGAGAATTTATCTGATTTGGCCCTTTCTTTCTCAATCAGCATAAATTTACGCCTTGTTTTTTCTACCAAACAGCCTCCTTTAGTAAGTATGTTAGAATTCTAGTAAAGTGAGACTAAAAGTGTACAGTTGGGTGTTAGCAGTCAAATTACACTGATTCCCTTCATGTATCATTTTAGTATAATATAATTCTTTTATTTTCAAATAGACTGAAAATTAGTGAAATCACAATTGTGTTCTATGACAACCAGATATTGTTAAAAGTTATTGTTTAGGACAGGAGTGTCTTTTTGAGGGCCAAAATTAATTAGGTGGTACCTGCTTGTTGGCTTTACAGTACGTATTTACTGGCTAAAGACACCTCACAGAAACCCAGAGGGAACTTTTGGTTATGTATTCATGGACAACTCAACCCACTCAATTACTTCCAAGAAGTACAAATATCTCTATATAAAGGTCTCAGTTTCTAATAACTGAAGTCAGTGCTGCAACTCAGCCCTTTACTCTGAAATCCTGGCATTATACATAAAGCCATACAGACAGAAACAAAATGTACCAACACTCAGTCATCATATGCAATTCATTCTTTATGTCTCCAGATAATACCCCATCTAGGTGCACTGAGCTTGGATGAAATGAGACATTGTTGCTTTGATCAAATTGAAGTTTTACAATGCACCTTCTCAGGTCATGTTTCTACTGTTGCATTCAATGCCTGAATAAAATCTCAAACCACATCTTTGAGCAGTATTGATTGATACATTCACAGTATCTTCAAGTTTGCGCCACTGTTTGTCATCAATAAAAATTACTCTTTTTTTTTCACTGCCCTGGCACGTCTTCAGTTAGGAAAATACTAGCCTAAAGTGATATTTTATAACACCAGAAGTGCTACTAGCATCATTACAGACAGAACCATTCATTTCACATTCTCGTACTTTGACAATTACTATGGGTCAGGAACAATCAATGGGTATTGTGATTTCCATTATGGACTTCATGCTTCTGTGCTAAGCACAAATACTTTTAGACTAATTATATGCTAGAATTATAAATACATTTAGCATTAATATTATGTGAAACCAGATACATTGTGATCTCTTATCTTACACAGCCCTGATAACTGTTTTTACACATAGTTCCACTAATATACCTAGGAACCTTGAACTCAAAGAAGTGTTTGAAATAGGTAGCAAGGCAAGTTGAAGAGTCCCAAATGATTCTAAGAAAAACATTTTTCTTATAGTCAGTTACTTCTTGAGTCCTAATGAAAATGCCAGGAGAGAAGTAGCAGCTTTTCTCTTCAGTTTAGCCAGCATAAAGGAAACAGAGTCAAGAAGCAGCAAATTAGTTGTACTGTAATTCTTGGATTGAAGTCTGATGAGTAATATTTACAGATTAGCCAGTCTGGGTTTGGGGATTTTTGTTCTTCCCCATAGAATTATTGTCTTTTCAGGCTGATTTGTGAAGAAAGCATTCATAACTGTTTGTGTGGGGTTTTTTTAAATGGGTAGAATTTCCACTTCGAAGTGTATTGTGTTTTTTTACTTATCCAAATGGACATCTGGCTTGATTTCTAATTGCTTAGAAAGTTTGTGTTTAATTTAAATATTTTTTATTCCTAAACTGATTTTATTAATCCTTTACTAGACTCTTCTGCCACGTCTCCAACTTTCTTTGTGTAGCTCAGTTTTCCTAAAATATTCAAGTGATGAGATTATTACCTAAAATGTACTCAACAAGAAAGGTTTTGTGGAAAACTCTGAAAGATTATGATCTCAATTGTTATCCCACTTAAGATAAATACTTTATGTGGTACAAAACGTTACTGGTTAAGAAGATTAAGAGAATAAACTTGTGTGGGTTTTATTATTAATAGTATGTGTGGCATTGCTTAATAAATGTGGATTTTTGTGAATTATTATAACTCTGTCAGAGCCTGTAGTTTTTTGCTATAACTAAGGAACTTGTTTTGAACCATTCCCAGTTAATGCTACCATGAAGGACTACTATAAGAATATCTGGTAAGATCTAACAGCAGTAGTGTTCCATCCATTACCTCAACAGCAGATTTTTCTAGCCAGTAATGCTTGTTAAGTCGAACAATGGGAATGATGGATCTGCAGGCTCAAGGAGGTTAATATCCACAATGAGCAATTATTATTTTTGACAAGAATACCAAAGGGCTTCAAGATGACTCTTCTTACTGAAAGCAGATTATGACTTCAGTTTTATTATTAAATATCAAGCATGGATATCAAGCATATAAAAGTGTGATATAGAGGAAGATCATTTTATTATAGTAAGAGACAAAGCAGAGATTGAATGATGACCTTTTTTGTGGTTTTTTTTTTCAGTTACCCACAGGAAGAAGGAGGCAGAGTCCTCAGCATTTTTAAAAGGGAAATGGGGGAAGAAAACATCCGGAGAGGACACTTTCCTACAGATAAAAAACTGAGAGAGAAAGAGAGCACAATACGATTTTAATGAAGTCAATATTTGCGGATGTCTGTGGGTACTGGTGTGTGACTTCCGTGTCTTTCTTGTAGATATAGCATAATAGTAGGGGGTGGGACAGTGTGCCTCAATACCTTCCAGAGAGCAGTTCTCTGGCTGTCTGATAATCACAGCTACAAGGAATTTTTTTGTTTGGTCTTTGGATGAGATATTTTCCCCTCTGGCCTGTTGGTATGTGTTGCAGTCTTGATCTTAGACATGCAGGTCTTTGTCAGAGCTATTATTCAGACCACACTTCTCTGACGAAAGACAGAAAATATTTATTAGAGGCAGCTCCACCTCTCATTTTGTATGGCTGTGACAATAGCTTGTAAGTTTAGTTTCTGCTGAGAATTAACACTTGAGCAGTGCTCAAGCGTTTCTTTGGCTCCTTGTTTATTACATTCACTGGAATACCAAAGGCACTTCTGATCAAAACACTTCAATAGAAATAATCTAGAACTGCATGAACATTTGAATCTATAACCAAATTTCAATAGTGATCTTAGCTGTAGAATGTGGGGCAAGCAGGATCTCTTTTAAAACAGTTTTTGTAGTTGTTGCAAGGCAAAGACAAACTTTGCCATTTTGTTACTTGCTCAATTTAACTTTACGTGGAAGAGAAGACATCTGTGCTTTTCTGTGGGTGCGTTTGATCAAGTAAAGGTTGCAAGAAGTCAGGATCATAACACAAAACTGTGCTAGAACTTCTTTGAATGAATACAATGATCAGCCAGAGGTTGTGCTGAAACTTTTTGATTCCATTCCATTACTCTGCTGGAGACACGAAATGTCTTCTTTCCTGTCTTTTTTTTTTTTTTTTTTCCTTTTTTTCACTAAACAAGTGGAAAAAACAGTCTATAAAAATTCCTTTCCTGTAATCAGCAGTTGTTCTGACATTTAAAGAGATACTTCCTAACCATGGAAAATAAAACTAAATTGGCAAAGCGAGCCAAAAAACCAGAGATGGCATCTTATAGACACAAGTGTTTATAGTGAAGCTGAGTTTTTGAAAAGTGCAAGAGTTACTGTTATGTGTACTGAGGATGCCAGACTTGATGAATCCTTTTTTGATAAAATAATGGTATTTTTATGCTGGTAGAGTTTATGATGAAAGAAGAGTAGGTACATTGCAGTAAAGAGAACCTGACAAAAGTTCATTCTTTACTGCTATTGTTTTCAGATATTTCTTTCATCTACAGATGCACAGATGTACCTCAGACATACCTCTATTCTTTCAGATGTGTTATGTAGGAAATAATCATAGCAGAATACTTTAAACTCACATAGACACCATACGCAGATTCATAGAATCATTAAGATTTGAAAAGACCTCCAAGATCATCAAGTCCAACTTTTGATATGTCACCACCTTGTCAAAAGACACCATGGCACTAAGTGTCATGTCCAGTCACTTCTTGAACACTTCCAGGGATGGTAACTCCATGCAGCATGGAAAAAACCATATTTTGAAATGTTGGATGATGTTTTAAATTCCTGCTCAGAAGGGCTCAATATCTTTGAGGGTTGCATGGTTTCCAAGCAGGACATTTAGGGGTAGGAAGTTTGTTGCTCATTGATGTGTAATAAAAAAATGCTCTGATGTTTTGGTGTGGAAGGTGGTTGGATATCTTTAGTGCATTCCAGACCCTGTAGTGTTGATTTTGCATGTCTCACAGACATCACTGATCATCTGCTTGGAAGTTTTTGGTTGAAACATAAAAATATTTTCAAGTTTTTCCATCTCTTGTCATGTGGAGCATATTCTTGACAGGCTGATCAGGCTTCAGATGTCTCAGTGTCATCTTTTTCGTTTTTTAGGACATTGCAAAGGGCTGTAAATAGGCTTCATTTGTGCACAGAGGAAAGTGGCAAGGACTGGACTAAGAGGGCCCAAAAGAACATGGTCTCACATAAGATGAAGGCAGAATCACGAGGCAGTCTGTCTACCTCAGGCAGGTAAGTAGAGAAAGAATGAACTTTTTCTGCACTTCCAGAGTAACATAACATATTTTATGCTGTGTTTGGATAGCAAAAGGTCAGATGAACAGGTTCTGGAGAGTCTCATTATAGGTGATTCCAAATTCTTGGTTATTCTAAAGATCCTTTTAGAAAGAAACAGCACTTGGAAAAAACTAAATTGAAGAAATTCCCCAGCCCTGAATGCTGTGGTCTTTTTAACCTTTGTCTAATAGTGCACTTCATGGAAAAGCAGAAGAACATTGGATAAATTCCTCAGATTTTGAAACACTAACATTTCCTGTCTCTTTCCCTCAGCACACACCCATGTGTGTGTGCACATGAAGACACACACACACACAACACAGACACATCTATCTGTCTATATATATAATCTTCAGCGGAAGCTCATGTATAGGGGAAATCCTGGCAATAATTAAGAAAAGGATACTGCCTGCTCCAGCAGACGGAATACATCTTTTTCATTTAAAGCAGTTTTTTTTCCTTTTACCACCAACTTGCTGCAATTAGGAGGTTGTTGGAGAGATATCAATTGAGATTTGGGAACTGTATTCTGGAAATGTTTTGAATTAAAATCTAATTGGTAGCTTTCTTTGATAACTATTTTATTGTTGGGTGCAGCTAAATGGAAATCAACCACAAAGGGAACTCAATTTTGTTTGTCATTAATTTTAACTTGATTTCACAAATGATTTACATATATGATATTTTCCCTATTTGCTCTGTACCATCCCTGAACAGCATTTAGATGGATGTAGTGTCATCTTTCCATTTATTTTTGTTACTTTAAAATATTCTGCACTACCTCAAGCATGGCTGTCAGCAAAACATGAAGAAAGAGTAGTGAACAAAAGTGAAATTTCCTGCAGTTTATGAAAAACTGTGGAATTAGTGTCCCAGAGGACTACATTCATTGGTTTACCTAAGACATGTTTGGGTGTTGTGATCAAAGGAAAGTAGACCGGCACAGCAAATATGTGATCATAAAAAAAGCATAATTTTGAAGATATCAAATTACACAGTAACAATGAGAAAAGTCAAGGGTCAGATTCACATTCAGGTTACCCCAGCTAAACACGTTACCAGGAGCGTATGAACTGAACCATGGCCATGTGTGATCACTAAGCAAATGTAAATGTGAGTTAATTCAATGCACCATAAGAAAAAGGTGGAAAGATGCCTGCAAATAAGCACTGGAAAGATTAATGGTTAATTTTATGGAGGGGAGATGGAGTACAGGAATGACAGTAGAGGTGTAATTTTACTAACAATGAATACCAAATTACCTGGGTATGCAGATCCCTAGCCAAAACACACTTGACCAAGTCCAAATGACTCAACGGACTTTGGACCTTCCCATGTAATGTAAGAGAAAACATCCACTTGTGCAGGGCAAAATCCTTACAATGGAGACATAGTTGATATTGGCCTGGAATTAATTAAGACTATCATTAGTACCAGATAAAGGCAGGTAGATGAGGGTTTGCTCATTGTGAAAACACAAATATTGAGTTTTCCTCTCGAAGATTGAGTTAACAGACAAAAGTACAATAGGGGTTTCTTTGAGTGTTTGCAGCTGAAATACAGTTCTACTTAACAGCAAACATCTTTCTAAATCACTGTATGGGACCCTAACATTCCCCCTCTTCTGATGGATTTAGGAATAAAAGAGAGTTCGCTTAACAGGGCATGACAGCTGCGGAGATGTACCTTTCCCAGGAGTACCTAAGCAGAACCCCAGTACTACTGCCCAGAACAGTCCATCAATACAGGAAATCTGGCAGGAAGCTGAAATGACACAGTGCATTACAGTTCCTTAAGTAACAAACCAGCCACACCTCCACTGCCTCAGTGCTGTGCATGGTGCTGTCTGAAAGCCTGTTTATAGTTGTAGTTTGGTTCCTGCTGTCATAAAACTTTTGGCTCTGCAAGACATTAAGTCCTGTTAGGTTGTCTCCCTGCTTTATTTGGAGTTCTTTGCATCGTGGTTCCACTCAAGAAAGTGTTTATATAAAAAGGCAATCTCCTCTCTTAGCAGATGTGGCCCAGAAGTGCTTTAAGTCAAAGATGTTATGGACTTTGGTGACTCAGATATTTCTCAAATTCTTTTTAGCTGTGGCTGCATTGCAAAGGGAGACTTGATATGTTTTCTATACATTGTCAGTATACCAACCTTGTACACATGAAACTGAGGCTAAAAATTGACCATGAAACCTTTCTTTTATTTTTTTAATACTGACAATAATGTATAAGAAAAGAGACAAGTGGTTTGAAAATAAAGTCTTTTCACTTCTTAAATAAAGAGCTATAATTGGGAAATTGCTGTGAGACTGTAACTATGAACAGCAGTCATATGGTTTTTATACTTCTCAGATGGAAATTATACATATCAATGTTGCCTTGCATTAACTTTAAAAATATTTGTCTTTTACAAAATATTTTTTCAGGATGTTTAATTAAATTTAAATGGATTTCATCCAAAAAAATGGATTCTTTTGATAGTTTTATAAATTCCTCACTGTGTACTTCAGAATAAGGAAGATCTTGAGAGCTCTGAGATTAGAATTTAAATTGCATTTACATATGATTTTTTGCTAATTTTGCCTGTGCTTAGGAAGAATTTTGCCAGTATTTCCTGACATCTACCTTTGTTCATTCAGTGCCTCTTTTGCCATTGTATATATTTATAATCACTGGTTAGAAAGGCAGTATTTGGTTAAAAGGATCACACTGTCAATGAACATCCAGCTTCTTCTCATTATTTTCTGAACGGAGGCTCTTTGTTCCTGGGATGTGATAAGTGTACATCTGTACATTTGCTTGTGGAAAGGTACCACTTAGGTGACAAAACCTGGGGCTTGGATTGCCTTTGTTATAGGAAATTATGTGTAGCAGAGAAAGGCCACCAGACGGGTGTCCATTGCCAAGAGTGGTCCCTGAGATTTCTGTGTGTAGACAGCTTTGCAACTCAGACTTGTTATGGCCAGAGTAAGAGTAATTCTGGAAATGTACACAAATGCCAGGAACCTGGTGGGATATAATTGCATCTTTTAGAAAGGAGTGTTGCTGACAGTTTGGTCAGCAATGAGAAAGAGAAGCCATCTCTAAACAACACTGGAAAAGTTTAGGAAAAAAATCAGCTATTGGGCAAGTTTGGCCAGTTGAGATCTACTCTAGATATCCGAGTAAAGTTCTTTAAGCCACTTTACCTTGATCTGTGAAAGACAAATTAGGACAGACATCAGATTCTGTATAGGTGACGGTTCCATACTTCTTAAAGAATCTTGGGAAAGGCAGAAACCTTTGCAGAGCTTTATCTCTGAGACCTTTTTAGAAACAGGGGGTAGTCATCAACAGGTCCACAAATCCCTCTCCATGTGTGAAGGAGGGACAAAATCTCCATGGAAGAACTCTTCTCAGGGCTGGTTAGTAATCACAGGTGGTTGGGACCTCAGAAGGTTGTTTCTGTCCTCCTCATAGTGCCATATTTATCAGATCAGTTCAGGCCTGAAGTCAAGCTCAGTTTGCTATCATGCTTCCTTCCACCAGGGAGTGCCAACTAAACAGCCTGTGTTCTGCTGCATGGGGATACTACACAGTAGTGGAGTGTATAAAATATACACTTAAGCCTGAGTGGGTTTTTTTGCTCAATTCATTTATGAAAGCAGATTTTAAGGCCGGTGAAATAACACTGAGCATGCACACGATGGGGAAAAGAGATCTGTATCCAGAGTATTTTTAAGCAAAGGGTTTTTAAAAAAATCTTTGCAGACATGCTGGCTTTTTACCTCCTCTTGTTTTAACCTATGACTGATTCATCAGTTGAAGTGTAAAGAAACAGATCTTCTTATGGTAATTGATTCTCAGGGGCTATTAGTGTAAACGTAAATGCTCAACATAGATGTTACGTAGGTGGGTGATAGAGGGAAAACATAAATTGTCAGTAATATAAGGCAGCCTGTTCATACCACAGGGTGAGAAAGTGAAGAATGTTAGAAATCAGAGACTCAGAAATACCTCCCAGAGTTGGCTGTCAGTGCAGTCTCCCATTGTGAGTAATTATAAGAAGCATACTGTGCAAGAGTCGATTCTGGTCCTTCAGCTCAACAGGCAAAACACTTAAAAATAACAGAGATTTAAGGTAAGATTTGCAAAAGAGCTCAGAAGAGTTAAACACCTGCCTGCCACTGACCTTCTAAGGGATATGGACACCTAAACTTTTAGATATTCCTGAAAACTATTGAAACTTTATATTCTCCTACAGCTCTGGACTAGAATTCATTTATCTTCAAAGCTAGAATAAGAATGTAGCACATAGTGAAAGCCCAAGACAGTATTCTAGTCAACCTAGCCCATAAGAAGTGGTGAGATTAACTCTAAAGTACTAGAAGAAATAATAAAAGCTGTTAGCTCTTGCTTTTTTAACTTGTAATTCATGTTTTCCATCTCTTCTTTGGAGGTCTAAGAGTTTATAACATGCTTTATTTTTTTTTAACAAAGATTAAGATTTTCTATCATCACATGGCTCCAGAAATCAGATATTCAAGGGAAGCAACAAATAAATTTTAGGAGTCATGATAAAATTAGGAGACTAAGTCATACTGTATTCATAAATCCTCTAAACAGTCTGGACAGTATAACCTTCATTATTCAGGAAAAGTTGTGTGTATGAGTCTCTCCCTTGTGCGGCACCTGTGTGGATGGTGCCTGTGGGAGGGTGGCTCTGACACACTCTTGTCACCACTGTCCAGCGGAAACGGTGTGTGTGCACCCTGACACTGGCAGTGCCAGGATGAACGCACTCGGCCCCTGCACCAGGGGATAACACGAGGAAACAATCTTTTAAAACTCTTCCGCACCTTTCATACAATTCCCAGTCCTCTTCAGAAAGACCCTCAGGCAAAACTCCTAGGCACTACAGGATTACACCTGTACTTAGTAGGAGAGGTTTTCCTTCATTATTAATTGTGAAGTGTGAGTTCCCAGCAGCAAGCACATTCTAATATCTGCCCCTTTATGAAGATGTGAGAACCACAAGGAGTCTGGGATTCTAAATTCCTTTCAGATCCTTTATACAAAAAAAAAAAAAAAAAAAGTCCAGATGTTGTACCAAACATTTAAAGAACTTTATTTGAAAAACATTTTCTTTCTAAATGGGAGTTTATGTAGAGTAAAATTAAACATGTTTTTCTAACTAAACATCCTAGTTTGTATCTTGTGGCAGCGAAAAATAAATATGTAAAAATAAAAACCATCTGAGACTTGCAGTTAATCATGTTGTGCCAGCTTGAATTAGATCCCCCAAAGGAAGGACATGCATTTTCCCCTCTTGTAGTCCCAGATTCCTAGATCTGCCCCCAGGGCCAAGGTCTTCAAGCTGAAGACTCAGTCTTGCATTTGAGAGGGAATACATCCCAAGTTTCTTGAAATCTGCTGGTCATCACTCTTGCAAAGAGTACTGCACCAATCCATTTACATCTGTGAATGTACCAAAAGAAAATTGTTGTGTGTCTAGTAATTTCAAGGTGCAGCTTTTAGAACTGAACATTGATTTCTGTGTATTTATCTTAGGACATATGTTTTCCTGGCTTCTGGAGACAGGTGCATTTCTAAAAACCAGTCTACTCGAAGGTCCTTTTTCCCCTCTTTTAAAGACAGTTAGCGTGTTTGCCTTCTCCCATTCTGTGGGATTTTACCCAGCCTTTCTATATGCTTAAAAATAATAATTTCTGGTTTAGAGATTACCCTGACTTGCTTTAAAATAACTTTGAGGTGAATCTTCCATCAGGGCCTGCTGGCCAATATGCATCTAACTTATCTGAACACACTTTAACTTAACATTTCACATTGCAGACTGTACATATCTCCTTATATTAAAATGAAAAATCTTGTTGTGCAGCTAAACTCTTTGATGAAGATTGAATTTAAAAGGGCAGAAAATAGCTTAGTCTATTTTATGACACCTACTTTTCTGTTGTTTTTTTTTTTCATGTTTGGTAGTGGATAGTTCCTTTTTTCTTTCTCCATTTGTCATGAATCGATACTTTTTATCCTAATCACCTTTTACTTTTTTTGATACTGATAAGTCATTTAGTACTTGAATTTTTTTGATCTAAACTTTACGTCAATCTATTTCTTTATACACATTGTTAGTCAACCCTCTTTCTATTTTGTTAGCCTTTATTTTCTTTTGACTTATATTAAAAATGTCCTGAAGCTTCTATATTGCTTTGTTACTTTTCCCCTTTTTCCTCTCGATTGAGAGAGATGGCAAGTGTGCCTTTAATATTTAATGGCATAACCACCACTTTCTCTGAAATACTATTTTTTCATACAATTTATTCACTAAAGAGTCTATCTACCAGATCCCTGAGTTGGTCTGCTGTCTTACTGCAGTTATTACCAACCCATTTTTTTCTTGCATATCACAGTGTCTTTTTGTTTACTGTCATATCTGCATCTGAACAGTCACTCCTCACTAGTTAGAATCAAATATAAATTGTTGTTTCTCTAGAAGTTTTCTCCACCTTCTGAAATATGTCTGTACTACCTGCCAGAGTGACCTGCTTCTGCCTTGATTTTTGCCGCAGATCATTGGGCAACTAAAACTCATCTTGATTCCCTTTTGCCTTCCCTATTACCACAGTTCTCCCTGTTGCAATAAGTGATGTTAATCTACTTCTTCAGATTAAGTAGTCTATGCTCGTGAAGAAAATATGCTTGTCTTTTTCCTGGTTTGGTTTATCTTTACTGTTTTTCTTCCAGAACTACAGGAAATGTGTACTAATTCTTGGCATATACTGAAAAGCTTTTCATTTTCCCCCTGCTTCTCTGGCCTTAAACTGCAGCATTCTTCATCAGTATTGTTACCCTGTGATGTGTTCATTTCTGACACACCACTTAAGTGTCCATTTCATTATGCCATAAGGTTTCTGTTTATTCCCTATTACTTTTTGCCTTTTGAGTATCAGCATAACAGATATTTGTCAGGTTGTTCTGATCTTTTTGTCTCTCTTGTGATTCACATCTCCTTCCAGGATCATATTTTTAGCAATAGTTGGATTTTTATAATCACCTTATTTCAATCCTTGTTTGAAAAGTTTCTAACTAGATTAACAAATCAATGTCTTTGTATGAATTCCCTGAATTGTCACAGCAGTTTCTGAAAGAGAGTTGTTGAAGATAAAAGCCCTGGCATCAATATGGTCTGTGGCTTGAAGCCTTCATCTCTTTCTCCACTTAATCTAATGGTTGCTTCTGGAAGTCACTGGAAGAAACAAAGATTTTACAAACATGGATAAGTTCAGTCTGCTCAGGTTCAACTGTGTACAGCTGTGCCAGACACAGTACTGCAGTAATGTGGTGAGGAAGCACAGAGTGGAGAGGGGAATGACAACTTCTTAACCAAGCTCAGTTAAAAAAGATCCATAAAACAACCTTCAGTAGTGCTTCAAGAGGCAGGTATTGCCCTTTCCATCTGCCAAGGGTTTTACCAAGGGGCAATGTCTTACTTTGGACCATGACTGATAAACACACATACAGCAGATTTTGGATACAGTTTTCTTTTGTTTTTAGCTATAGTGGTGAATACATTTCTATAATCAGGCACAGATTAATTTAGCTATAACTTGTTCTCACATTGAAAAGTTTTATGCACTTGTATTACCTGAGGGTCATCTGATATGTCATGACAATAACAGTGGGAAGTTTCTGTTGAGGACATTATGTTGATTGAATCTAAATCTTGTAAATATCACTTGTTGTCTTCCAGTGTAAGGCTGGATGCAGCTGTAATTTCACACTCTGAATTTTCAGATGCCCATCAAGCTGGAAGTGTATTTTATTTTGACAGGATTTCTTTATGTAACACCAACAGTGAAAAAGAGTTTTAAGCAGTTAGGAAAATTTAAATATGTTTCATTTTTTATAGATTATTAATATGTCAATCTGATGGCAAACATCTTTGTTCTATCTTAACTCCTCTACACTTCAGAGTTCATTAGAACCCCTCCAATTATAACAATAGTATTTTTATGTTTGGTTCCTGAGATGATGATGAGGAGAGGATGCAGTATAGAAATACACATGTAGTTTTTATGCTTCAGTTTCTTTGTCAATTATCGTTTTATCATATTTGCATTCAAGTTGTCTTTCTGTTCAAGCATCATTTGTACAACCAATGCTTTCTGTTATTGGATTCTATTGTGCTGTCAAGCCTGGTTTAAAATACAGTAATCTATAGATACTTACAATTATTAATATCTTCTGAATTCACAAACATATTAAAGATGCGTAGGTAGCAAATTAGCTGAGAATCTCTACAAACTGCACTTACAGTAAATATCCTCCTTTTAGAGAAGTAGGATGCCTTTAAAAGTCAACAGTTGTTTTGGAAGTACTTTGTCACATTTATGAAGCACTGCATCACATTTATGGCACACAGTGTCATAATAAGTTGTCCAAAGTGCCTGTCAGTTTGCCTTGCAAACTGAAAAAAATGGACAGCTCAAAAGATTACCTTGAAGAGTAACAAGCAAGCTTCAGAGGCTAGCATATTTCTCCTTTTTCCATGAGACCCCAGAAGTGTCATTAAACTTTTTGTTTCTCTTGTTTAATTTTTTTCAGTGCAATTTAATAGAAATAGACTATTTTAATTTTCACCCATGAAAAGTTATAAATAAAAGCATTTTAAAAAGTAAATAAATTTTAGGAGCTTTTTTTAAAACATGCAGCTGTTCTAACACAAGAGATCTTAGTTAGATTTTTTTTTTTTAATACAAACCACAAAGAGGTCAAAGAATCCAGATTTTTTTTTATTACCCATTCACATTTAATGCAACTTCCAGCAATATATTCATGCTATTTCTTTAGGCACCTTCAGAGTGCCAGCAGGTAATTGAGTAATCTGAGCCAATGCTGCTTATGTCAGGATCCTGAAGAAATACCCTGTGGATGACATTTGGAGACGACTTATTTTATACTCCTGTTTCACAACTAAGAGGGAGATGAAACTGTCAAAATGTAACAAACACTAAGAAAAGTGCTGATAAAATAATTTCCTTGCTAAGGATTTTGTTCATCATGGGTCCTTACAAGGGAATCTACTTTGATTTGACCCAAACATCATTAATGTATACCACAGAGTATAATAAGCAACGAGATGGTGCTTCACAGTATCAAGAAAACATACTTTTTGGGACTATTAGTTCTCAGAATCAGATCTCTACATTTTATTTTGTTGTTGAAAAAAAAGCCTTTATTTCCAGTGTTGAAAAAGGGTTTTCATAGTAAACTCCACCTTAAAAAGCTAGCCAGGAGAAAATTAGTTTTCTCTGTAGCAGTGTTAGCCCAGAGAATTCTGATATGTGAATTATTCCTCCTTCAAATGAGTGATACCATCAACAACAGCACTTGTTTTGTTATTGTTTGCAAAATCCAAATGAAAAGGATAGTAAAACAAAACTCTAGGGGACTTGTCTCCCAGGGTGGGAATATGAGAAGTCACAGAGAGTTTTAGGAGAAAAGACTAAAAATTTAATTTGCTGAAGGAGGGCTTCAACTTTCTAAATTCAGGCAAGTGCTTTTCTAGAGTGTGTCCATCATGGACTCCTATTTCAGAATTGCTGTGGTATGGCCACCCCTGACAATTGCTGCCTACATTGTCAGCAGTTATTGACCCAAAAAATGCTGTTTCTTACCATTTGACTAATGTGAATCCATTCCTACTTCAAGACCTGGATTTTATCTGAGGAGCTGTGCCTCTCTCTGGCACTCAAGCTAGACACTTGGGGCTTCTTGGTTTTAGCCTTTCTTATTGCTGCTTCACTGAGCAGTTTAGGGACCTTGCTATTGATATCTGTTTTTTTTTCCTACAAGAGAATGTAATTAAATGCTTTCTATACAAGGCAGGTGGAGATATGACCCCCTCATGCATGCCTGTGTGCCAAGCCACATGCAGCAAGTTAAGGACCAGTGATTAAGCTGGGGAAAACTTTCCACAGTATTTCCTAGGAAAGGTCATTTAGCCAAATACGTAAAGAAGCAAGAGTTGTCTTTGGAGTTTTCCTAGTGTCAGCCTCTTCCATGGAAGAGGTAGCAACACAGAATATTTTGCTACAGATATGAAATCTTTTAGGTGTGATTTGCTAGTATCAAAGATCACTGGACAATTAGCACTTAACTCTGTAACTGCCCTTCAAGCACTTTGTGGTCACACTGCTCTGCCCTCTCTCCTGGCCATTCCTGTGCCCTCCTGCTCCGTGTTTACATGCACCTGTCTCCCCATTAACACCTCGTTAAGGCACACACCTGCTGTGGTTTCACTTAAACCCGCTGCACTGCAGTAGTTAACCCTGTGTGTTTCATTATAAGGCACTCAGCACAATAGGAGCACTGAGTAAGGTTCAATAATGAGTCATGCAACCAACAAAAAATGGGTTTGTGTGGGTGTCTCCTCTTGGTTCAACTTCTTCACACCCCCCCCCTTATTTAATAATTGATTATGTATTAAATATATTCGCAGGAAAAAAAAAACAAAAACCAAAAAAAAAAAAAACCCAAAAGGCCCCTGCAATAAAAC
>VZRZ01001597.1:1290188-1315234 GCA_013398175.1 Climacteris rufus | reverse complement strand
TATTCGCAGGAAAAAAAAAACCAAAACCAAAAAAAAAAAAACACCATAAGTGCCCATGCATTAAATCCAGCTGAAACAGCACAGTTTTGAGACAAAATATTAATGGGTAGTAATCACATATTTATAAGTGGTAAGAAAGGCAACAGTGAAACCACAGCTTTAGGGCGTAGGAGACCTTACTTCTATTCCAAAGTTTGTTAAACATCTACAGATTCACCAACAAATTGTATCATCCATCTGTGCTACTTCCAAAAAAAAAAATGAAGCATATCTGTGTATGTTCTTAGGCTAGGATATACATACAGACCTCACCAAAAAAAAGAAGTGCAGGGCAAAGTATAAAATTCTACAGTATCCACTGTGCTGGAACAAAATCCAAAAGAGAAATGTTTATTAGTATTTGTAGCAAAAGAAACTATCATGGAAGCAGCTAGTGTGATTGATATAAAGTTCAGAATCAAAATTGTCATGGCAATTTCTCCAGATGTTGCATGGACTTTGTTCCAAAATCTTTGGTTACTGTGTGGCTTGATTAGCAAAATAAACTAGATAAGCAAACATGGTAGGTGTTTGGTCCCTAACTGTAATCCAGTAATACCACAATCCATTATTTGATCATAATTCTATGGATCTGCCACAAGGAAAATGTAAACTCTGAGGCTTATTTTCTGTCCAGAATTCACCTTCTTGTTAGACAGCTAAATAACACTATTGAATATGCTACTTTGAAAGCACAGTAAGAGGGACCCTCAGATGTATCCATACATTTGATCAATGATTTGCTGCAAATTTCATTACAGACCAGTATTTCTTAGTAAACACCCATATGGAGGGGTAATTTGCTGTGTAATTGCTTTTCATTGCTTCTTTATCATGGACTGTTGCTTTCCTTGGTCCAATGTCTGATACTTATACCATGGAAGACACAAGAGTTGCTATTTCACATTTCACAGTGTTTATGTTTCTTAGTAATATGGGTCTGTTTATGTGCATAAACTAACTGTGAGGGGAAACTCAGAAGATCTCTATGTCACTTGCATTGCAATTCTATTTTCAATTCTCATTTAAAGATGAACTTTAACATGAAGCCTGAATTTTACAGAGATCAGCTCTAAGACATTAAAATTCCCAAAACTGTATTTAATGTAACATTTGCATTTAAATGCATAAGACACCTATTTGTTCCGCTGTATCTTGGTAACAGTTTTCCCTTTGGAATCTTATTCTTGCACGGAAATTTTGTTTTATCCTTGCTATTCACTTGACTCCTACCAATTTTTCTAGTGATCTGGATATTACTGCAGATTTAAAATGTACAGAAAAGCCACCTTACCATACGGAAGTGGTGGTTGTTCCTGCCTTCTCTTTCCAGAGACTTACTTGCAAAGGGAATGATAACCCTTGTAAATATTAAAAGTACTGACGTGCAGTGTAAGGTGATCCACATATAAACCAATCTGCTAAATCTGGCTGTAGAGTTTACACATTTCTTCAGCAGGGAAGCCCACCAATGGGGTGTTTTTAATAGGCATTGAAAGCTACAGTTTATTCATCAAATAGAACTGACATTGGACTTGATTCAGTAAGGAACACTAACTGCATAAACAGATGTCAACTGCTATTTGGTCTGGTGGCCATGAGCTGGAGAAATAAATGGAAAATCTAACAAGGAGCACAGAAGTAAAGACAGGGATCTTCTTCAAACGACAGGAGGATGACCCTGCTAGCAAAGTGTCCAGGTCAGTATCTTACAATGTGCATCTGAAAAGAAGAAAATGGAGGATGGACTTCTCCCTGTAAAGGAGAAATAGAACAGTAATACAATACTCTCTAACTTTTTAGTTGAAACACATCACCCCTTTTTCATATATCATAGTCAGTGTTTACTGATATTCATCAAAGAATACTCTGTAGGTTGACACACTCATTATCTACTTGGAGCATAAATAGAGACCAGTGAAATCAATGGAAAAAGTTCTACTGAGTACTGTGGTCTAAATACCTGGGCCTACCTACACTGGGCAACAGGGGCAGACTGTGTTAGGTTGGCAGTAAATCTTGCAATATGTTAAATTCTAGTGGCAGCTGTGTCTACGC
Organism: Climacteris rufus; assembly: GCA_013398175.1. Classification (NCBI taxonomy): domain Eukaryota; kingdom Metazoa; phylum Chordata; class Aves; order Passeriformes; family Climacteridae; genus Climacteris; species Climacteris rufus. Next base: position 1,313,137 of record VZRZ01001597.1, on the reverse strand, counting down.
ATGGTTTCTCCATCATAATCCCATATTCCCATGAGTATGCAAACCTGTCTGACTACAGCAGCAAAGGTAGTGCACCATTCTTCTAAGCCTGTGTAGTGGGTGGGTGAATGGCTCAAGGAGACAGGTACTGGGGATTATGGTCAGTTCATCACCTGTACGTTCATCATCTCTCTCTGCTGAGGGAGAGGAGTCGTTCCCCTGCTGCACTGTGAGGTCCCTCCCACAGGAGACAGTTCTCCACAATCTTCTCTGAGCAACAGCTCACAGTGAACTGCTTCAATGTGAATTAATACCACAGTATGCAGTCCTTCAAGGACAGGCTGCTCCAGCATGGGCTCCTCTCACCTCAGGTTTCCCATGGCTCACAACCTCTTCTCAGGCATCCACCTGCTCTAGTGTGGGGCTCCTCCATGGGCTGTGGTTGAATCTCTGCATTCCTCGTGGACCTCCATGGGCTGCAGGGGGACATCTGCTTCACCATGGTCTGCACAATGGGCTGTAGAGGAATCCCAGTTCTGGTGCCTGGAGCACCTCCTTTCCCACCTTCTTCACTGACTTTGGTGAAGTTGTTCTTCACACATATTCTCACTCCGCTTGTCTCTGACCAACACTAAACTGTGTAACAACTTTTTGTTTTTCTTCTTAAATATGTTATTACAGAGGTGTTACCACCATTTCTAATTGGCCCAGCCTTGGCCAGTGGCACATCCATCTTTGGAGCCTCCAGGGATTGAGTCTTCTAGACACAGAGGAAGCTTCCAGCAGCTTCTCACAGAAGCCACTCCTGTAGCCTCTCCCCCTGCTACCAAAAACCAGGTAAGAAAACCCAACACAGCCTGTTATAAATATATGTCGAATGACAAAATCTTCTAAAAGTTTCTTAGTCCTAGGCTTTTCCCTGAATCCTTTCTTTTTCTTCTCTGATGGCAGAGAGACAGAGAGATCACATATTAGGCAGGGTTATCCCCCATGGAATATTCTGTTCTGTATGGTGGAAATCTAATTGTAATGCAGAACCAACCACATGCCGAGTGTTGGGAGCGGGAAGAGAGGCTGGACATTATAGGTTAGCTGCTGGAGGAGACAAGCAAATAGAGTACAGTTTGGGGTACAGTTTCATACGCTACCTAACCCAGTGTAGCTGCACACTCTTGCTGGGAGCAGCACCCCTGCTCTTGCTTCTCTGCATCTGGCCCACCTGCAGGCTCTGCCCTTTCTCCGGTATTGGACTGAGCTGCACAGTCTCCTGACTGCACAATTCAGTCCAAATGAGTGATCTAATTGAAAGTGATGGGAAGAGGGCAGAGGGAAATTAAAAAACAATAAAAGTCACCAAACTGGCAGTTGTATGACTTATGTTGCAAGCACAGTCATTTCACCTTATGCCAGAGAAATGGAAGCTATTGGCTGGGAGCAGCCAGGAGAGTGTGATGGTGCAGATTCATTCCTTTCAGGAGCCACTCACAGCTACACCAGAAGTGGAGGAAAATGAACCAGCAGCATTTTATTTGTGTTATGGGAGCAGCAGACCAGAGCACAGCCCTTGCCACCATGAAAACGTGTTAAGAAACCAGGTAGTTTAAAGAGAGTTTTAAAATCACTCATAGCCCTAACTCTCTTACGAGGGGAGCATAGGCACTGAGAATTGCAATCTTTTATTTCACTCTTGCTTACTCCCAGAGTCTGGAAGATCATGAGTCACTTAAACTTGCATTGAATTCAGCAGAAGTTGAGGACAGGCATAGTATTGGGACTTAAAAGGTTTAAAGCTTGCTCTTACTATAAAATACTCTACCTGTAACCAAATACACTTATCATTATTGGGAATTATGTAAATAAAATCCAAACCACCTGTCAGACAGTTTTATACTGGGGAAATAGAGTCTCAATTTAAAATGGTATTTTAGAATTTATGCAATTTAATAAAACAATAAATTTCCATTTTCCACTTTTTGTCATTACAAAGTTTAAAGCCAGTTCCATGTGTGGCACTTACTTGCATTTCACTCACGGGTTTATTACAATGACCATCACTTTAAATTAAAACCTTCACATTTTCAAAGGAAAATAAATAGTTAATGGTTTCAGAATTATTATTCTTTTCCACACAATCCCATAAAAATTTCCCAATGAAAAAGCTAATAACCCAATGGCGAGACACTTACATATGCAAATACGTTTCCGTGAAAGAGTTAAAGTGCTTTATAATATAAATTTGCTTTCAGTGCCAATATAATTAGATTGTAACAAGCAAACCCCTGCAACATAACACAGTGAAAATTTGAAAATTTGATTCTCTCTGGCAAACAACCAAGTCCCTGCGTGTGCACAAACCTGACATTAATAAGCTACAAGAGATTACATGATTTAGAAAAGAAGCACTTGGTGTTACAAAATCAAATAATAGATCTCTAGGCTATAATTAGGAGAATTGGGATTCAACAATGAAGTCATAATAATGTAATTTAGCTGTAAGTAACAGAGCCATGGAGTCACATTAGGAGGTGTGATCACATCTTTCAGCAAAGCTCTGCTGTGTAGACTTATTGCTGTTCAGTTTAGTCTAGTACACAGCAACCTGTTGGCACAGAGCTCAGGCTGACAGCCTCTTGTTCTCTAGGTGCAGTATGGCAAAGTGCCACCTATGCATTTTTAATTCAGTCCTGTGACTTTTAAGTCAAAACAATAAAATTATATATACTGAGTGCAGAGTTGTCTGTGAATATTTGTATAAATTACTGCACAGCGTGGGTTTAGGAGCCGTTTAAGAACAAATATATAAAAAAAAAGGCAAAATAAACTGCTGAAGCAGGGTGTTAGGTTTCCAAAAGGCTTGATGAACATGCACTGTTCATCTACTTTGTTCACTATTACTGTGGTTAGGAAATTACTCCATATTTGCAATTTATTGCAGCTGTAGTGCCAAGTCTCTTTTCTTCGATTCTTTACACCAGCGTGGAAGGGTTGGATTGCCTGCTCAGCCCACAGTGCAGGTGTTGCACAGCCCTGCACAGTGGGAGTGGGTGGCAAATGCTAGTGCAGGATGCGCCTCTCCAGAACCCCCCCCACCACGGGCCCTGCAGCTTGCCAGGCACGGGAGGTGGCCGTGGCAGCTGGCCCCGTCGGAGAGAGGTGCCAGGGGAGTACTGCTCACGCTGGTGGTGACAGGACATCAACCCCAACTGCACACTTTTTGGGAAAGTACCCTTTGATTTAGGCTATTACAGAGGAATACATCATACCAGCAGCGCCTCTCCTCCAGCTCTGTACTGCACATCTGAGGCCCTCTCTTTGACTTATTATCAATTTATGCTTATTTCAAACACTTTGGCCACAACTGTTTCTTCATCATTCACTTGTCGCTACTAATAAAACAGACATTAATTTGGTGATTTTTCTCCTTTAGGAGCTGATGTCAGGTTAGAAGTGAAATCCTACCTGTTCAGTAATTTATTACTTGATTATTTATTTTCCATGTACACCTTGTGGTGCTTATGTTCTCATCTTGGGGCTTTCTCATCCTGCCTGTCTCTCCTTGTGTCCTGTCCTGCCTTCCACAGGTCTCCTGGAAACATCTGAAGTAAACCCAGCTCCCTGAGCTCGCTGCACAGCAACAAGCAGGGCAACTCCAACAGCACAGTTTGTGTCCAGACTTTAAATCCAATTTCACTCACAAAAGACACATGCAGAAGCTTAGTTGCACGTTGGCTTTTGAGGTGTTTAAAGCAACACTTTTGGCTTTGCAGCAAGGGATGTGGGGGTATCAACTTGCTTCTTTTTAATTGTGTAGCCTACCAAACAATGGAGGAAACAGGCATCAACTTTGCATCCAGACTGTCAGAAAATTCAAATATGACAGGCATCAACTTTGCATCCAGACTGTAAGAGAATTCAAACATGTTTGAAATAAAACTTTCAAATGCTTTGATTGCTTCTTCATACAGTCTCAGAAGCTAGGCCCAGTGATCCAACAGCATTCCTGTCTTTTGGAGAAATCCAAAACCTTCTGCTTCCACTCAGTCTTTCATGTAACATGAGCAGCCACCTGTTGCTCCTGTTAGTACCATTTTATTTTTATTTGCAATTTCTTCCAATTACTGTTTATTTTATTAGTTCTTTATGGTTTTGCCATTTTTTGTTTTGAAGACATTTTGATTTGTTTCAAACTGCACTTTATTTAAATATTCTTTCCCAAGCATGTTGATTTATGACTGTTTCTTTTATTTCTTTTATACTTGAAATGATCTGTTTGTTTTATTTCCTTTATTTGCATAGCACTTACTTTTCATGACCTTTTTGTTGCTGCAGCTGATGCTGCTTCTGGACTGCTGGTGTTTTTCTCCACCGGAGAACACAGAGTGAAGGTAAACCAAATCCCTCTGAAGACCAGTAGCCAAACACAAAATCTTTCCTAATATGTATTTATTTTTATTATTCTGCAATCTCCTAAATGTGTTGTGAATTCTCAAAGTGTAGAATCTAAAATGGTTTCCTTCTTTTAATAGAAACATACTATAGGAATTCCATATGTTCCTGAGCATACGGAATCTGAGCAACATCCTTTGGGCTGGTTTAATATCTTGGCAGCTCTTCCAGGGGGGAAGACCTTTGTAATGGAGGTAACATTAAAGAAAATTCTAACTTGTAGTGGTCTGTCTACAACTTTTAGTAGCGTCCTCACGGCTAGTGTAAAAACTGTTGGACAGTTAAAAATGAATATACTTGCAGTTGGTGAAATGTCTCATAGGAAATGTCATTTATATTTAATCACAGCTAATGAGTGCGTGCTACCTGACAGGTGCATTTGCATATTGCATACACATGGCATGTTTGTGTGTGTGTGTGTGGTGTGTGTGTGTGTGTGTGTGTGTGTGTGTCTGTGAGTGTCCCTGCCTATAGGCTGTAGATAGGTATTTATTCTTATAAACATGCATACATACGTGTTTATATAAAAATTATGCTTTTTTCATCTGCTATTGTCATCTGCATTCCTTCAGTTACCTAACTGAGGATCTATATACAGGGCCTGTGTCCATTACATATCATGTTACTTAAAACAAGGTATTAACATTAGATGTGTTTGTCCTTTCACACCAGTTTACCACAGAAGTTGATGTTACTTTACAGTTTCCTTAGTGAAATTATTGATATCAGAATTATTCTTAAAATGGATTCTGTCATTCACAGCAGGAAGAAAACAACCAACTCATTTCTTTTAAAGCTGTTGTTACTATTCTTTTAACAACAACAAAATTCTCAACATTATATTACATTTTATCCCTCATTTTATGTTGCTGTGTCACAAATTGACATTTTGCCAGGCAAACAGGATTACATACCAAATCACCATCTTTTATTTGCATGCTAGGTGGTTTGCAGTGACCTGTTGAATGATGCCTGCATTAACAACGTGCTTCTTGGATTCCTTCCCTGCCCCATTAAAAAGTTTCTTATTGCGCTTTCCAAAATTGGTGTTTGCACTATTGTATGTTTTTATGTGTCTAATATAAAATGTATATATTTATACATCCACACACGCCTATAATGAGCCAAAACCAGAACAGCCTCTGTCTCAGCTTGTTTGTACATTATGCACATTCTAGGGAATGAAATCTGAATGCTGTTCAAAGAGAGAGCATGTGACTTAGCCCAAGGGCAGAAGAAAGTCATGTGCAACAGGTTACATGATTTTACATAATTTTTAGTGAAAAAAGAAGCACCTCATGTCAATGCAGGAAATATTTCAAGATATTTATGGAATAAACGGAATGTTTTTCCTCACTGCTTCATGCATGTATTTCAGTGTACTTCAGTACAATATATTGTTGTTTTCACCATAATTAATGCAATCTTTTTCTCACCTTCCCTAATATAATCCATCACACACACACCAAAAAAAAAAAAAAAGAACCTTTTGTTCTATTTTTGGTAGTTTTCTTCACTTTACTACTTGCTTCATTTCCAGGATTGGTCACAGGAAAACTTTGAGCTAACAAGTCCTTGCCGTTGGACTTAACGAGGATCCTAAAGAGGAGAGCAAAGGCTTACACCTTGATGAGAGTCAATTGGAAAGGGATGTGGTCCCTGAAAGACTGGGCAAGGTGACACATTTTAAAGTTGATTTTTAAGTCTCTTTTCCTGGATTCCTTTCTTCTCTGATTACAGGAGAAAATCTAGCAGTAGTGGTGGTGATTCTTTGAACCCTGAGCAGGATCTTGATAGGGTCTTATAACTGCAGCAAGGACTTCCAATTCCTGGCAGCCCAGCAAGAGCATACATCCAAGTGTTACCAGCTCCTACTGCACAGGAATATGTCTGTAGAATCAAAAAGAGCCTGCAAATTAGAAATGTAGGAACACAGATTGGGTTGGGCGCTCAGGGTAAATTGGAAAGAGGTGAGCCTTACCTTCATCTCTCTGTAAAACTTCCGCTAATCTAAAATCTGTTAAAAAAAAATAAAGAAAAAAACCCAGAATGTAACGAGGTAACTCGTTCCTTACGTATTTTAAAAGAAATCCATCTCCTAACATGTTGGACCTCAAAGATTTTTTCAGTAAACTGTTAATACAGATTTGGACAATTAACAAAGATCTTTAGTTACTCTCAGAGGGAGGTTAAATTGAATAGCAATGGGATATCAATATTTTTTACAATAATATTTTGAACACTGACCCTACGATGACCCGACTAGTGCAACTCATACTCTTTCTTTCATTAAAGCCTGCACATTTTACAGAGGTCAGCACTGACACCAAGGTTTCCAGACTGAAATCCCAACAGGAAATGCTGTCAAGTTCCCTGAGAAGTTCCCTGTCACTCTGAGAAGAGAGGAGTAGCACAAGTTTGGGAATGGGTTTCCTCTGGTTCCTCCCTTGTATTCTAGGAATTGCTGTCATTTGGTACCAGCCCATTTTCCCCACACATAAACTCTGAGTGCACACACTCAGACGCTCTCACAGATGCCGTGCACAGATTACTATTTTTGAAGTGCTCAGAAGCATGCCAGGCCTTTCACCAAATACACAACATAAAGGCTGCCACATACATATATCTCAGATTCTGACCCTAACATCCTCATCCAAGTCTGCCAAAAATGAGCTGAAAGACTTCTTTTAATGGCACTAATGTGGATCAGGCCTAATTGCGTAATGGATCAGCTCATGGTGTTTTATGCCTCTGTTAGGCTGGGTACTCAAAAAAGATAAAACACAACACAATTCTGCATTCCAAACTAGGGCTCCTATACTGACAGTATATCCTCTGTGTGAAAATGTTCTTCTTCTGAGCAAAGCTCAGACTGTGTTCACTTCTGTTCACTGCTGTTTTGCATTTGGTTTGATTTTTCAGCATAGTAAGTGCTTCAGAATAACAGTAAAGTAGCTGTATAGCTAACTGAACTCCTATATCATTAGGCAAATTAATTTTACATATAAATTATTTAAATTTAATCTGTGATTAGTTCTCCATGTGAGCAATGATTTGACTATAGAATAAGTATTTTTCTTTTTAGAGAATCGCAGCATGATAAATAAAAGAATAAAGACTTGTAGCAACACATTCCACATATGTTGAGAAACATTCTCATCAGCAACCTTCAAAATCACAATATTCCCTATGGTCCCTCTAGTCTGCATTAAAAATAACTAAAGACTGTAGTCGTAATTTTTTTTCAAAACATGAAATGCATTTTGTGCAACAATGCCTCAGATGAGACACAATCTCAACAGAGCTTACCAATATTAGACATTAGCTCTTTCCATAACCTTGCTTCAGCTAACAGGCCTTGCTGGTGACTGTAAATGCATTGTAACCCAGTTTTTACATTAAAATGCATGCAAAATATCTCACATTTTCACTGAAATGTCTATTGTTGGCTTTCGAGTATCAGTGAGGAAGGAGGAAAGAGAAAAGAAATGAAGAAATGTGGTAAGTAGTACTACTATATTTCCCTCAGAATAGCAAGAGGATTTTGTTTTCTGTAATCAGTTATAATATCTCATATTGCAGTCAGTAGTGTCTGTCCTACGTCTTGATCCCTGAATACATCTCACCCTGATAAAAGTCAGATAATATTCATATTTATTCCATATTTATGTCACCACTCATCATGTAGAGCTGCATGGAGAACTCGCTACAAATAGCTATTGGTGGTTGCTGCCCAGGTTTTTTTGCATTCACGAGTTGCTTGCCAACTGAGTCAAAATCGTTATTAGGCTGCAGATCCTTGTTTAAGACATCCATACCAGGAATAAACAGATAAAACAGCTAAAATAACCTGGTTTATATAGTCAGGAAGAAGTTTTCTTTTAAAGGCCTAGCTGTGCTAGTCTCATTCATGGTCACAAACCCACTTTGCAGCTCATCATCATTAACATCAGAAAAGTAATTACTGACAACAAATAGCCACACTGAAATGAAGTAAAATTAAAACCCAAAATGTCTAGATTTCTTCTTCATTTTCTTAATAGCCTCAGAAGTCTGCTCAAGTGTTTTAGTGTTTGCAAACAATAGCAAAGAGGAAAAAAAAGGGGATTGCATTTGCTCATTAATAAATATTCATAAACATATTCTTGTCTGTTTTTCATGCAGGATGTGATCCCATTAACTTGTTTAGTTGATAACCTCATATGACCCAACAAAGCATCACAGGATGACTCCCTGGCTATTTTTTTCTTCCTCCTCTATACCAGCATAAAAAACAGACTGTGTAAACTCTAAGCCTATTATTTGCACATCTGCTTAACAAAGTATTGAAAGAGGGCTGTTTTGGGTTTTTTTTTTGTTGTTGTTGTTGTTTGGTTGGTTGGTTTTTTTTCTGAGGGAGAGGGCTTGGGGTCAGAGTGAGGTGCTAAGGATTTTTGTTTCAGGGTTTTTGCTTCTAGGGAGTAATCTGGAAAAAAAGCCCCAAACTGTTGTAATGTAAAAAATGTAAACTGAAGTTACCAGGAGGAAGAATTTCTGTGCAATTCAGAGCCATCTTGCAAGGAGTGCTTGCTACAGTTACTATATTTCTATCAGCAAAACCATTCCATAGTGGAAGCCCTTACTCTGTAATAGGTCTGTGAAATAACTGTGAGCAGTTTTGAGAGTTTTTCTTCTATGCAAACAAGAAGAATATCTCATTGCTCTCATTCCTTCTATAAACTCTCCTACAAGTAGTAGACTGGTAGCCTTTAAGCAATTTTAATTTTCTGAAAGAAAAAAATCAAGGTTAGCTTTCTTTTTATTTTTTTAAACTGAAAATTAACATGTCAAAGGGATGGAATGTTCACCCTTAGAAGAAAAAATAACAGGGAGAGGTAGAATTATAATTTCAGGTATATTAAGTTGTACTTACAGTAGCTGTCAGACACCTGAAAGCATTTCTTGATTCCCATAGCCTAACTGAATTTTTTGACTTCCAGCTTGCTACTGCAGGTGTGAACTTTTCAGACAAATCGCTCCATGACTGTGCTTCAAATCCAAAGTCAATAGAGAAGAGCCCTAGGAAGAACATTATATGTTATCTAACAGTTACTGTGATCTCTGTCAGGAGAACTAAAGGATCCATTCAGAGGTTGTAAATATGTTAATATCTATTAATGCAGTTAGCAGTTTGTCGTCATCCCATTTTGTTCACTGGCATCAGAAAAGTTGCAAAAGTATTTACTTGTTTATTGCATTAGAGAGAGGAACCAAATTCTTCCCTGATTCTTCCCCAATTAATTAAAGCTGCATCACTAGGGCTCATCAGTAATGACACTAGGTAATTTCCACTGAGATCATTAATTTGCAGGTGAATAGCTGTCAGAATTGTGGTAACTGATGACATAGCAAAAGATCTGGAACAAGAAACATTTTGTGGTTATTTCAAATTAAGGCCAAATTCAAATGAAGAAGGACTTCAAAAATATTGAACAACTGGTAATTGTGACAGTTATTACCATCTCAGTTATACTTATTGAAGCAGAACTCAAAATTAGTGTAATTATTTACATATGAAATTAATAATTAGTCAAAATATTCATAATACAGTTTCTGACTCATAAAAAGTTTGGCCATCAGGTCTAGAGGACATCTCCCTAATTTTTTTAGTCATAGAATCAATAAATATGCTCATTTGGGAGGGACCTACCAGGATCATCAAATCCAACTCTTGGCCCCATGCAGGACACCCCAAGAGTCACACCATGTGCCTGAGAGTGTTATCCAAACACTCCTTGAAATCAGGCAGTCTTGGTGCTCTGACCATTTCACCAGGGAGCTTGTTCCAGTGCCCAACCACCTTCTGGGTGTAAAGCTTTTTCTAATATCCCACCTAACCCTAGCCTGCCTCAGCTTCATGCTACAATGATGATAGGTTTCTATGTCTGGTCCCAGGGGTTGTCTGCCTGTGAACTATATTACAGAAAATGATAGATGAGTATAGACAAAGCACTGAGAATAGAAAGTTACCCTCTTATACGGATAAAATATTCAAGAATCTGATTTTCTTTTAGAATGTGTTTTTCAGAAGAAGGTAGGGGGGAAAAAGGGTCAAACAAGGTATCGGTATTCACCAAACTAAAATTTCCAAGTCTGAAAAGTGAGCATGAATGAACAGCTGTGATGTGTCCAAGACAGCTTGGTACTAATGAACAACATTGCCAACTACACTGACAACATTACACTGATTTCCTGTGCTCAGTGTAGCTATTGAGAAGCTAATACATTAATGGTGGTCTACTAACATAAATTTAAAAACTAAAGACATACAGCTTTCAGTCTGCCTTTCCTTCTGTCACTGATTTTGTACTGCATGAATGAGCTATTACCTTCTTGTTTCCCTGAGAGGTTGGTTCACAAGGGTAGAGTGAGCAGACTCAATTTCACTGAAAGTAATGGAGTGAGATTATCCAGAATTATTTCCAGTGGGCTGAGTTTGTTACATTCCTTCTGTTGTGAGAATATGAGTAAACAACTAAACACCTTTACTGAAAGCTGAGAATCTTCATAGTCATCACCTCTTCCTATTTCCTTGGATTAGTCCAGCATTTTGGGTTTAGCCATGCTCAATTAACTCATCCAGGAATTGGTCCAGTCAGAAACAGTTGATTTAAGTGAGATAAACTGGGCATCTGTTTGGAAAAAAATGATTATCCAAAATAAGCTTTCATCATGAGAAAATGAACTGTGCTATCTCCATATTTAAAAACATATGCCTCTAAATAGATTCCCTTCCTTTAAAAGCTTAAGAAAAAGAAAATAGTAACATTAAATCTGAAACTGAAACAAGCAGATATGAAGTAAAAATGCAGTAACCAGTGTGTTAACATTTTAATGTACTGGAACTTGAACTTGGTACTAGCACCTTCATCAAACCACTATATAAACTGTATTGAATTAAAGCGATTAAACCCAGCAATAAAACCAACCACTGCAGAAGTGATTGAAATATGTAGGGTGCTTGCATGTGTTTGTACTGGTGGTAATAAAAATACTGCCATATTTAGTCACTGATTTGCTTTAGGAAAGAAATAAAATCAGCTGACATTTGCCTGTTTTATTTCAATTACTAAAGACTTTTCTCTTAAAAAATAGATCTAAAATTATAGAGATGGTTAATAAGTAAGGGGAAACTTTGATAGAATTGGAGAATACAAGGCAATAAATATCTTTGGAGGGTGATTAAATGCTGAATTGAAACTGAAGCTGTTGATAACCTCAGAAGATCTTTATTTCAAGTGAACACCACTGCTTCAGATATTATTGCTGTGATACTGGAATATGGATCAAGATGATAACAGTGAAAAAGAAATAATAATGTATTTTAGATTTTTTTTTCCTAATCGTAACTGCATTTGAAAATATTTTGCTATTACTTTTTAGGTCGATGAGACTTTAATTAATCAGTCTGCAGTAGAACCAAAATTTTCTATTTTCAAGTGGGCCTCAGCCCAGCCTCTAAACAAAGGCACATATGGGTGCAGTGAATAGATTTTAAGTTTCTATATTTACCACCCCAGTTACTGAACTCCCTGCAGTTCAGCTTTGAACATTAAAGAAGAGCTGACTATACTGTCCAAATGAGGCCAGTGATGGAAAGCCGTGTTGCAGATTTACAGCAATTTAAGACACCTGTTGACAGATCTAAAAAGGTGTTTTATTTTTTGGGATGGCCAAATAATCATATCGTAAAATGCATCTTCATATAATCACATTTTAATATGTCTATTGGAAATGGTTAGGCCTCAACTGAATCTCTCACGCTATCCAAAGTACCCATTTGCAAGTAATAAAGGAAAATTTGCCAATAATCTGTGGTAAAATATGAACAGTACTGCTAATTCAAGTAGCACAGATGCAGCATGTGCCAATTTAGAACATACATAAAGCCAAAAGGCTACCAGAATCAATCCAATTTGTGCTGAAGTCACGGAACTGTTGGCTTTAGAGGTAGCACAGCAATGTACAGTTTACAAAAGAAAATAGGAGCTAACCAATCTATCAGGAGCAGACATGCAAAATGGTCCTCAATGCTCCTCATGGAATCCATATTCAGAAGAGCTAAGAATAAAAAAAAAACAAGAAGAAAACGGATGTAATAATAAATGTACAGTAAACCAAATAAATTAATTTCAAAACTCCTAGAGAGCAACAGTAAATGAAAAATGCCTTTGGGTACACCATCTGTTTATCCATTCCATATTATACCTTTTCATCACAATTACCTAAAGTGGTGTATTTGTGTTTCTGTAATGTATGGAATTCATTACATAGTTTTGCAATGAAATTATCACACTGTGGCTGGGACATCTGCACCCTGTCATATATCATTCTATTCATTTCTAGTTAATTTAATCCTAATATCTGCCTACATGACAAGACAGATGTTCAGCTATACTGTATCTTCCATAGTTTTCTGCCTTGAAGAAACTTTAAGTCACTGAAAGAACTGACATCTTTCAAACAGACGTCTCACGGGTTTGGGAAGTATGTGTGTGCAGATGTGTGTAAATGTATGTTTGTGTTTATATGCCATGCTCTTTCTTCAAGAAATGTGTTTTGCAAAACAAAAATCATCTACAGCAACTTTTAAATACAAATATTTTTCTTTCCATGCACATAAGTTTCTTTTTAAAAATGTGTCTTTACTAATACTTTGGTATATTTGTTTTCCAATATTCATAAATAGAGAGTATTTCTTTCTAATTAACTTTTCACTCTCTTGCCTTGAATGAAACAATTTTTTTTCGTCATTGCTGACTAGAAATTTTGGGCCAGTCTTCCTCTTTGCCTTTAGAGCCTTGGCCCCCAAAACGTAAAATGTCAATCAGGCTTTCTGGCCAATAGTGTTGCACATCATGTCAAACACGGATGGGCCAGCCAGAAGAGAACATTGCATTCCATGTGTGCTAAAGCTGTTAACAGCATCATGCATTTGAATCTATGACATTGATCACTGATAGGATGCACAGAAACTTGGAGCACATTCACATGGGATAAGGTGTGTTGACCACAAATGCAAAGCTCTTGCTTTTCATCACTCTTGTCACACTCCCTGTCAAGTGGTTCTGTCAAGGCTGTCAAAGAGCTTTGCTATGCCTTCCACTTATAGCACAACATCTTCAGACCAGATTTGCAGAAGGATTTAGGCAGACTTTGATACCTACTCCCCAGTCAGCTCCTCATTCACCACTCCTCATCCCAATCCTGACATGGATACAGCAAATTCCTTTAAGCCGAACAGCACCTAAAGGTGTTTCCTCATTTTGACCTAACTGAAGTCACCTTCTGACTTTGTGGTTTACAGTCTACAGCTCTGTCAGCCAAATCCTTTTTTTAAGTTAACTCACGCAGGTTCCCAACATCTTGGTTCTATCCTATTAAGCTGCTAGCTGGGTAAATACTTTGAATATCATCTGATGGCATTTTGCTATCCTACAGGCTAGTACAGGTGCTTAGAGGCCCCCAGACTGGGTAAAAAAGTGCAAAATCTCTGACAAAATTCAAACAAAACAGAAGTCTCTTCTGGAAGGGGTTACTTTCATGATAACTCTTTTCCAACACTTTTGAAGAATATGTAAGTTTAAATTCTGTGCCTGTAAGCTGCCAGATAAGCCAGAAGTAAATTATACCCAGCTGTTGTGTTTGATAACAGCAACAGATTGTGTAATGGACACCCAGATAAAAACAAACATGAATTGATTTAGAGTATTAATTATCTAAAAATGGCAACTTCTTTTCAAGTTGTTTGGCTGATGGTGTAGAGGGTGAAATAATGTGGTTAACTTACGTGCACCTCTGGCATGAAGGGAATTTAAGGGAAAAAAAGCTCTGAAATTGCATCTAGCCCTTGGAATGGATTCTTTTAGTGTCTTCACACTTTAGGACCATGATATCATTATACAATTTAAAGCAGGAATACTTTAAACAAGGATATCAGACTAGGGACTGGCTAACATTTGTTAGCTCCCATTTGTATTTTAGAATGAAATGTTTACTTCATCTATACAAATCAGTAGAAACTATTTTTCCTCCGGAGTCTATGAAATTCAGAAAACAAAAATCACTGCTTACTATATATGTTAGTGGCATTGTAACATCATTTTCAAATAAAATAGGTTAATAAAAAAGCAAACAGGTGCTGAGGTGTTTCAAACCAACAATAATAAAGTGAACACCAGTATCTCTGGACTGCTCATTAATTATGTAAGCCTCTCTGAAAACAGTACAGCATATGACATTTGCTAACAATTATCATTTGAGTCTATTTCCACAGGGTTAGGAAAGGAAATAGCTGTGGTATATGCTGGCAAATATAGCATGTTCTGACTCCATGGCATGAGACCTTCAGTTTTTCAGTAGTGACCGCTACAGTTTGGATAACAAGAATATGGCTTCAGCAACAGCTTTAGTGAAACTCCATTTTCACCAAAAATCTCAGTAGTTACCAATGCCAAGTTCTCCAAAACCCCAGCTTCTCCTCACTGAAGAACTGCAAAGGGATGACTATCAGGAATTAAGCCAAATTCCAGCACAGAACAACTGAGTCTTGGTAGGCTGCCTAATACATCTGAGAGGTTTTAGGTTTCTAATATGGAATGGATTAACATTGGCAGGGGGCCTAACACCCTTGTGTGATATGGAACAGTAGCATAAACCCTGGGACTTTCTGGGGATTGTAAGGTTGTTTACTGAAGTACATTTACATAGGACATTCTTAAAAAAAAAAAAAAAAGGAAAAAATAGGAAGAAACCTAGGAAAAAATTAGGAAAACCCCTTAAAGAAATGAGAATTCCCGCCTAAGACTGCTGCTTACAATTCTCAGAATGGAGACAACCTTCCCCCTTGGAGACTGTTTGGTATGTTTAGTGACATCATGTAGCAAGGTTGCTCAGTTAAAAATATATGTATTTAAATTAAAAGTGAGATATAACTGAAGTGAACAAAGAGTTTATGAAATAAAAGTATAGAGTATAAGACTAAATTTTTAGGAAAGTGAATATATAAAAAGATTAAACAAATATAGGTAACACTAAAGATCTTACAGGGAGATTCCAGAAAAATAAGCCTTTGAGTTTGTTAGACTAGGTGGCTTAATTTGCAAATAAGACCATAAATAGTGAATAGCACTAATGTTTTTTTCTTCCACTACCTGAAGAACATACAAGTGTTATATTATATGTGGTTCATTTAATTCATGCTGCATTATTTTAGTGGGTGATGGTTGTACTTTTCTGCTAAAATTAGGCATCATTAATATGGTGGTCAAGCTGATTTTGGGTCTGGTTGAAGAGCAGCTGATGTTTAATCAGAGCCCAGGAGCCCTTACACATATGCTGCAGAAGTGTGCATTTAGTGATAGATGTCAATTGTTTTTACTGAAATTACTCCACTCATGGTGCAGGTTTTGACATCAGAGATGAGAATATTTTGAGAAAGTTTTATAAGTTGCTAAAAATCTTGAGAAAGGACATTTGTATTTGTAAGGCACAAAAATCTTTTATGCTTCAACAGAAACAATGAGCTTAGACAACTTATCTCTTTTTTTTGTTTTGTTTTGTTTTGTTTTAGAAAGGGCTTGAATTACTTTTGCAGTTGCACGTTGTTTCTTTAATTAATTGTGAGAAAGGAATGAAAGATTATGTTTTTCAGTGATGACAAGGGTTCTTTCTTTTTGGTAAAGAACTTTAAAATATTATTTTGGTTTGCTTTTATTACATATTGTTCCCTCGTGTACATTATATATATATATATATATGGATGGATGGATGGATGTGAAACAGACACAATGATTGAAAAAGAAAACTAGAAGTCAAACTTCCAAAATTCAAGCCCCAGACGTGAAATCAGCCTATTGTGCAATCTTACATAAAACTTTTTGTCAATACATGTTTAGGAACTTTATTGCACAACAATTAGTAGCTCTGAATGTTAGTTGGTTCTAAGGTGAGCAGACAACTAAATAGGGATTAGAAGAGTTTTGAAGCAGAAACAGTAAATTAGATACAATTTTTCCTGTGGATACAGCCTTAAATGTCTTTCAATTCTGTTCCAAAGAACATTAAAATTAATCTGAACAAAACTCTACTATCTAGACAACTCCTAAAAATTGGTAAGACCAAATGAGAAGAATCAAATACATGCAGAAGAAGTTTATGGTGTCTCAGTCTACTTAACATAACAGATTAAAAATTTGACCTGCAAACGTTAGAGACTGCAGCAGAACAAAGCTCTCATTCAGCCGCCTTCATCTCTTTGCTGAAGCACTAGATAATTAAAATTTTAAAACCTATTCTTTAAAGCAAATCATTAGATTAAATAAGTCTGGATGAATATAACCACACTGATTATAATTTTTTTACATGTCTTTGTATAGATGACTTTTTTTTAATTCTTTTAAATTTTCATCTCACTAGAAAATTATCACAGAAGGAAAACAAAACAATTCTTTTCTTCTCGTGTGTACAAGTGTGAAGGTCTGTGTGTAATTTGACAGTGATTTTAAGTGTCTCTGTCTGTACTAAAACTTTATGTGCAAGGGTCATTGAACCCTAGTCAGATGCAGGACTCATAACATTAAATAAAGTCAGTTGAAAATGAGTGCCCAGTCCTGTAAGAGTTTAGACATACTTCAGGATAAAAATAGAAATAAATCCACAAGATTGCATCTAACATTGTGAGAAACATTTGTCACAAAACTCATCTGGTTTCAAGCCCTTTTCTGCAAAACACAGGACTTCAATCTCGGACAAGATTCAAGTGAGCTGGTGTTGATGGATGGCTTTGATATATAACATGCAAAGCACATGGTTATGTTTCTTCCCTCTCATAGCCAAGTACAGTTTTAATAGCAAGGGACAACCTGCAGTGGCTTTGTCTTTTAAAAAAAATTATAAACCAAACAGCAAAATGTAATCTCAGAGCCCACTGGGACTTCACAAATCTGTCATACTATCAGCGTATAAAAATACAGAATTATCCTAGAAAACTTATTTTGAGTATTGAGTTTATTCATACCTGAAGAACTCAAATCAGTGGATGAGGATAAACAGAAGAAAAATACTAATCTAGACCAAAATTGAATGTTATAGTTGATTTAACACGGGTTGGCTGTTCAGGGGAGTTGTATAAAGTTGAAGATTATATATAGCACCCTGAATGGATGCTCTACACCAATTCTTTGTGCAAATCCTTAGGTTTTAGTCTGTATTTTTAAAATACCCAAAATAGCAAGAAAACTCATGTTTTTAAAATGCTAAGCTAAATATTAAATACATGCAGGACTTGCCCCCTATCCTGATCCCTTGAAGGCCTCATTTACCACACCTGGAAGTCACTTTAGCTACCTCTACGACACAAATGATCCTACTGACTGACCAGACAATCTTTGGTTACACTCCATTTACAGCTTTCTGAGCCACTGGATAGCTTTAAAAAGTGCCCTAAAAAAAAGAAGTTGAGGTTTCATCCTGACAACATGCAGCACTATTTTTTCCTGTTAGTTTTTATACATTTGAGTCATTAGGGAACTCTGAATGTATCAATTTCTTGCCTCAATAGCATGAGGTAGTTGCTAAATTTATTTGGTTTATACTTGGTGATTAAGGGAGACCGATTCTCTTTTCCTGCCCTTTGAGGGAGCTTATGGTGTTATGGGGGGCATGTCGTCAATAATTAAGAAATATCCTGGTACAAATCCCAAAAGATACATATTTTTATAAGTAATTCCCCATGGAAAAACTTTTAAAATGATGCACTTGTTCTGAAAATGCTTCAGGCCTTCTCTAAATAGATTATAGTGCTGGTTTTTTTAAGAGTGCATGACTTGAGGTGCACATTTTGCATGCAACTCATAAAATCATATCACAGTTATGTGAAGGAAAACACGGGAATAATCTGCAGTGAACTTCAATGTCTCACAAAAGATTTATCATTCAGACAATAACCCAGCTTCTTATTTTATTTAATTGTAATGTAATAAGCATAATGCTGTCTTAGGCCACAACCAAAAATATATTTTATTGGCTTCACACTTACTACTTTTTTTACAATTTTCTTAAGTAGTCTTTCCTCTCATTTGGAATCCATAGGTTGAATTTCTTTTTCTCTTTATAGGTTAGACTTTTAATGTCGTACATATTTAAAAATGTTTTTATACTGCACAGTGCCTTAAGCCTTTTGGTGGGCATGCTTTACACTTCAATTTTCCTAGCAACTTCATGTGGAATAATTGCATCACTTAGCAGGATATCAACCACAGATGCAGTCCTTATAACAATAACCTGTGTGTCAGCTCATTTAAAGGTGCTTCCACTTTTTGGTTGAAATAAGTTTTGCCTAATTTAAAAGAACTGAATATCAGATATTAAAAATTTTGATCCAAACCCAAACAACATACCCTGTTCCATGTCCTGCTTAGAAGCCAGTGAAAGGAAAAGGAGAAATGGAAGGGAAACAGAGCACATGTAAATTAAGGTGCAAACTGAACAGAAAAAAAAAATGAGAAGAGGCTAAAGGTTAGAAGAGAATATTTTTAATAAAGACAATAATTCAGTAAACCATGTAAGCATGTAAGCATGAATTGACACTTTGTTTTTGCATGCCAGTCTGGTGTTCTGCGGTGATAATAACCCCACTGCATATATGGACTTTCTTTGGATACAAACTTGTTTAAAACCCTTGATACTTTAGACATCCAGCATAGAAACTCAGACTCCAGGAAGTATCCCTATTATGCATCACAGTAGCTGTGACCCATTTTCTTAAGGTCTACTGCCTTGTTGAACTAATGCTAGACGTTCCCAAAAGTAAGCTCCAACATGGAAAAGCTCAGAGTACTGGCACTATGGCACAGTAAGCAATGTGCCTCTGTAGATTTTTGGGTGAAGGTTTTTCAGTCAGGACTACTTTGAAACTGGCAACACATTTTGTGAATTCCCAAGCAGTTTAGGAGCATCGGTTTTACTCACACTACCATTTTATCAGGTGAAGTAATAACTGTTAAATGATTCACACCATTACTACATATTAATTCTATGGCTAATTGAGAACTGTATTTCATATTTTCTAAATATGAAGATATCATTCACCAAACTATATTTCTTATCTTGAAAGATCTACCTTCTCTCTGCACACCACAGCAAATATAATAAAACAATACACACTAGTTACTTAAGCATCTGTTTATGACACGTGTTTATAACACGTATCAAAGCAAAATGGGAAGGCAAAGGTTGAAAGAAACAGATTCAAGAACAAAACTCCTTGTCCTTCAGGCAATGAAGGTCAGGGCACATAATAGAGTAGTCACACTGATCCTCCTAAGGGAGATGCATTTGACACACCACAATTTGGTGCTATTTTCTGGTCTGTCATGGAGCTGTATAAAGCACTGAGCATAGTTAAGAGGCTGCTTTTGCCTAGATTTCAAAAGGGAGATAAAATATGTAATCACAAAGATGATTGTATTTTACATGCAGTGTCCTTCTGATTAATATTGATCTATCCATAAACAGCAAGAGCTCAAACAGCTGAGCAAGTCCAGATCCCGGACCCTTTGCCCCATCACCCTTCAGAGGTAATTATATTTAAAAATAATCTGCTGCCCTCATGAGATACTCTGAACTATTGGAAGATAACTAAGTATGAAATCTAGAACAGTGCTATCACAGAGAGCTGACTGACTGAAATTTTAGAGGTCAGCACATACCGGTAGAATCATACAGATGTCCCAACAAGTGGGTAGTAATCCAATCTTCTTCTGTTTCTTACATGTGGATAAAGCAAGAAAGATTAAGCGTAATAGAAATTGATGATTATTTAGAGATATGGACAACTGTAGGATGAAAGTCCGTATAAGTCATTTGAGCACAAATTTGCTGCATGAGTTTAGAAGAGAACATTCTCCTGCCAAAGTCAGAGCAGTAGTGCAGAGCCTTATAGATTCCAACAGCACCCTTGAGTGCTACATCCTTTCTTCTATCAACATCTAAAAATGCTTAACCCGGTGCTCTCGAGGTAGCGACAGTGTCCTTTATGTGAGCAAAATCCCTGCCGGGACGGGTTGCAATGGTTTTACAACTCTCCCAAAGGACAGAGGTCTAGTTACCGCAGATAACCTATTTCTGCTGGCTCTTCTAAAAATGAGTTACCCCAGGTGTGGTGTTCTAGCGCCGGTGACAATGAAAGGCTACACAGAGGGCTCTTCTCTGGGATAACAGCCTATTGATTATAAGTCCAGTGTTGCATTATGAGGGTCCAGGAAGGGAGTCCAGAGACATCCAGGTGGCTGGGGTAACCCAGAAGAAAGAGGCCGAGGAAGCCCTGCAGGGCTCCTTTTAGAGGGAGGTGGGACCCGGAAACACCCAATGGGAAACGGCATAGTTCAAGTGACCAGTGGAGGGAAGAGCTTCCCAGGGCATAGCCATATATGGGACCTAAGGTATGGATACAGGTAACACAAGAGAAATATGGGATTTTACCACAGCTCAGGTAGAGGGTTCAGATATTGGAGGGAGAAGGTTGAGGGCATTGCCTTGGCTTTCTTCCCACCAGTTCTGAAGCTCAAAAGCAGCAGCTTCTGCCAAGTACACTGCTACTTTCATCCATGGCATTCACACAGCTATTGACTGCTTCAGCAGGGGGTGAACTACACCAAGCAAAGCAGTCCACCAATGTTGAGGAGGATGAAATTGTATTGCAGGTTTCCAACGTCTTGTGTATACATGCCCTGCCTTCCTCACAATGGTTTTTACCCACATTCAGGGCCTTCCTTTAATACAAACAAGTATCTCTGAAATTGTGTCCGTCCTGCCTTCCTCTCAGCTGTACCTTCTTGCACAGGTACAGCTCCTCTTCTTCTACAAAACCCTTTAGAAAGTCAAAGCAACACAGATTAACACTCTTCATAAGAACAGGGATTCAAGAATCTGGCTCAAGTTTTCTCTCCCTTTGATTTTCCCACGATCTTCCATTCTCACTTCCAAGAATTATAACAGTTATGGTTCAGTAAAACGCAAATTAAGCTGATGTTGTAGAAAGCTGGGCTGGAATGTTACCATTTGCTTAAATCTGAGTGTAAGTATGAGCATCTGACTGAACAGTCATGGCTTAAAATGCTTTTTAAAAATTACCAAAGGTATCCTATCTTTACATTAAAATAATTGCTGTAATGATAAATCACTTACAAAGAAAAAAAACCCATGTTTTTAAATAATAAAAAAAACCCATTATGTACAGAATAGATTTTTATAATATTAGAACTGTGCTCTAAACCTTGACCTGGAGTCCTAGATCTTATTTTTTAATTTTAAGTCTAGGTTGTTTTTTTAAGTTCATGAAGAAACTGAGACATGAAATTGGGATTTTTTTTAGCCAGTAACTCATACATTTAGATTTCTGGGTTTAGGTTTTGGAAAAAATGCACCTAGTTGTTTTCTTATTACAATACTGCTGGTTTTGTTCACCGGTCCCTGTTTTTCTTGGAATGTGGTAATGTGGAATGTTTTAAATTAGGGGGTTTACTTTTTACTATCCAATGTCTACTAAATAAGTCCATCATCTAATTCTAAAATTGTGAAGCAGCAAACATACACTTGTAGCCAGCAATACATATATTTTTACTCTGAAGAACTGCTCTTCTGTTCTAAATTTACTGCAGAAAGCTTCAGAGACAAAAGAAAGGCTCCCTGCCAAACCTAGCTTTGCTTCTTTATAATAATCCTTTAGGTCTTCACATATCCTAACTAAATATTGTAAACTGCTGAGAAGTTTCCATCAAGACTGTAAGAGATAAATAACAGTTGCTAAGCTTCAGCTGACATAACATTTTGTGCATAGAATTGTTTCAAATGAAGCTATAGAAAAACTGAAGGCATTAGATTGATGCAAATATTAATCAGTCATATTTTATGCCCTAATTTTAATTATAATCAGTTTTTGAAGCACGAGCCATACATTATATTAAAAATATATGAGATATAAACCCTGCTACTGCAACCCACTGCATATTTTGCCTCCCACGACAACAATCCCTATTGTCTGTTGAATACACATGCTGTTTGGAACGTGCACTGATGGGCGCATTACCAGTGCTGAGAGACCCTCAAGGCGTTTGGATTTGGGGTTTGGTTTAATTAGGAAATTTAAATCTGGAATTATAATCTGATACATATTTGAAGCTCTAAAAGGTTACCCATACAATTCCTTCTCTTGAAATCAGAACAATTGACCTTGTGATTGATGCTCTGTGTCGGCTCTGGTTCCCAGGTCTGACACACACTTTATCTGTTGGGAGACATCTAGTCCAAAAACCTGGGCTAGCAACTGATTGCTTCACTATTGCGCTGTGTGTGTTACCCTGCTTATTCCAGTGTATCTGAAAAGGAACTGTCTCTTGCTATATATATGATGGACAAAATTATGAACTCTCAGCTGAATCTCTAGGTGCTCTACCAATGTTATTAGCTATGCCTAATTTTTTTCT
>VZRZ01001597.1:1206089-1290167 GCA_013398175.1 Climacteris rufus | reverse complement strand
TTTTTTTTTTTTTTTTTTTTTTTAAGAATGAAAAATCTTCCACCCACACCCCACCAATCCAACAGTTTTCGAGTCCACAGCAGGGTGTTGTCTTTCTAAAAAGGAAGAAAAGGAATTTAAAAGTTTCAGGATCTCTCTCTCCTATTGGGCAAGACATTTTGCCCAATATAAGAAATTCATTTTGCTTAATACAGACTGAGATAGCACTGTGAAATGCTTCCTAGAGTGTCTTTTCAAACACTACTCAGCATGGCACATCATCCCTGCCTGAAAAAACACACCAAACAATTCAGTACTTGGAATTACAATGGACATCTCAGAACCACAAACTATGATCATTTTCAGTTTGATTTGACTGCTCTTTGTTTGTCATTGATAGTGGTTTCGAAAAAGATTTACTAAGAACCAAAACTGGGTCATTTTAGAAACAGTTCACTTGGAGAATCCCATCCCAAGCTTATGTGGTAGGTGTGAAGGTACAGGCATTTTCCTCAATATTTCATAAACCAAGAGTCCAAGAGTACCCAAATTTCATGATGGAAAAAGAAATTATTCCCCACAGAGCCATTTAGAACACTGAACCAGATGTTGTCTTGAAGACCATAGACCTGCACATTGCAGATTGTGCTGAACAGTTCAAGCTGTTCAAGCCCCCTCAACCTCATCCCTTCCCCCACTGTCCCATGAAAAAGTTTCTAATAGTTTGCTTGAAAGGGTCCAATAATTTCCCTCTGTAGTGTGGGTGTTGAGCAGGTGCATGAGAACAACAGGATGATTCCCATCCAGGTGGCATAGAGGGATTAATTTAGGAATTGGTGCCAATGCACTATGAGAGTGATAAGAAATACTGACACTTTACGGATAACAATTCTCATACTTTTTGTCTTTATCTAATAAGGATCAACACTTGTACGGCCCAGCTAACAAGATTGTGGACAACCCCCTTAATTCCCACCTAGAGCTCTCATGTTTTATAGGACAAGTTAAGACAGGTAGGAAGTTCTGCCCTTTAAAATCCCATGCAAAAAATTTAACAAGTGAAGCTTGCATGCAATAATGTCTCATTATAAACTTGTTATCCTCTAAGCACCTTTGTGCCAAACCAATCACCTCTTCCCCATTTTCCTACTTCCAGGAGTGTTGTATTTGTAGATTTGAAAATATTTAGATATAAGGTTTTGGGTTGGTTTTAACATACAATAAGACCAGTCAGGAATAACAGACAATTGCTTTTTGACTTTCATGGTGAGCATCAGTCTGTTGAGTCTATTAATAGGATCAATGTTACCTGGAAGTACTCTTGGACTGGATTTGTACTAGAAAGATATGCATTGACTGCAAGGGTTGATATATGGAACTTGGAAAATCAAAAGAGCAGGTTAAGATAGTACTACTATTCTGTTCTTCCTCATGTTTATTCTTCAGTTTCTAGTCAGCTTGTATAATAAGGAACAGCTGCAGAACAGGCAGGATCTATAAATAAAAATAGAAACAACAAAATGTCACATTTTGATAGTATTAACTAGTATTTTCATGTGTGTTCACACTGGAGATTGTGCCAAACTATTCCGAATGTTTTATGTACATTCACACTTCCAAAAACTTTGACAAAAAATGGATTTCGGTTATGGTTCACACACGTGCTCTTGCAGGAGGCAAGATTTTCATCACATTCACCAGAATGCCACTAACTGAAGGAAATGCAATAAACTGAAATAAAAACTGAAAAGAAACAATTCAAGACTTATTTGTAATAACATTGACAGTAGACAGTGTTTTTCCTTCCACAAAATGAGTTATTCTTTTTGTTTAATAAATCTGTTCCCAGAAGAGTTCTGAAACAGATATTTGTGTTCAGTACTATGTGAAAATAACACATGCATGCAGACTCACAGCTCCCATTCATAGAATTTATTGTTACATCCAAAAAAAGCATTGCTCACGAAGACACTTTATAGAGCAGGGATGCATGAGATCTTTTTTTTAGCAGAGCACATCTTTGTGTTCTATGATAGCAGTAGAACAGTGTTGAATAGCATCCATATGGGTAACTCAGCCCTGACATCAGTTCTTTGGCTTCAGCAGATTGTATAACGCATATATTTCCTTCCAGAGCCAGACTTTAGAATGAGAATCTCAGTGCACACAGTTAAATGTGTTCCAGTTTGGTACTGAAAGCCACACAGGTAGGCTTCTGCACCTTAGCTGTAAAGTACTGCTCAATACAGGTTTCTGTTGCCAGACAAAGATTAGATTTCAATGCCAGTAAAGCTGAAAATCAGTTTCTGTTAGGATGAGTAACTTCCTCATTCCAGTGTCATTTGAAGAGCTACTATATATGTACAATGGAAGAATCTGGTATAATACTCTGGAGGGAGGAAAGTATGATAAAGGTCTTTCCTTTGACAAATACACAGTCTTAGCAATTCAAAATTACACTCAGGTGTGCTTGGTTTTATCTGCTAGAAGGCAGCACGGTAGCTAAAAAGTGCTTTATCATCAACCTACTCAGTGTAGGTGACATTCCACCTACATTTAAAAATCTACGTTTTGCCATCCAAGATTTGTTCTCTATATAACAAGGTATCTTTCAACAGCTCAAAGAATCCATGGTTTTTACTGTGTACTATACAACAAATGAGCCAAAGAAAACATGAAATGGGGATTCTGTTGCCCATTGTTTAGGGCATTTAGTCGAGGCTGTAGAAAAATAATAAACGGACTCCTCTTAACTTTAATAAATAATTACTTCTGCAAAATTGAATAGGCTTTTTCTTGACAGGTGAGTAAACACTGTTTCCTTATTGCTTTTCTGAGAAAAGTCCCTTCCAGTCAAAGCACCTAACTGTTGAGTTAGGAACTTTTGTTCAAGGGGCAAGAATAAAGCCATGATCCTTCCTCATTATTTTACATTAGCTGCTCTGGCCAAAATAGTCCACCTTCTTCTCCTTATTTCCACAAGTGAATGCCCACATTTACAAATTTTTCTCTTTGGTACTTAACTCAGTCCTTGCATTACATACAGGGCTTAGATCCAAAATGGGATATGAATTCTCCAAGCTCGTAAAGTACCTGCAAGAATGATGTTACAATACAAAAGAGAAGTTACAACCCTAAGTTAACTTTGTGATTTTCTCTGTGATTACCTTACTAAATATAACTTGTTTTAGGCTTTTCAGTTACTATGTACAATTTTACATGCCTTAAAGTAGAGCAAAGACCCCCGAAATACTATATTTGTGTGTGGTTTTTGTCCTAAACACTGCATAAACACACAATGAAATAGTTCTCACTTCAAAAAACCATGCAAGGAAAACTATGAAGAAAAGGTTGTACTGAATACTTCACTGTTAAAACCCCCTACATAGATGGCTATTTTTTTACCAGTCATAGTGCTAAGACACTGTATCATCACAGTAATTTAAAAAATTATTTCTTAAGTATGCATGCAGCTGATATTTCACTGTCTCCTTTTACAGATTTCAGTGGCAACCATTCACACACATTATACATGTATTTAATTTTTCATGTTGTGATTTCAAGATGAGGCTTGAACCCCAAAGTGTCTTCATTAAATAAATGTATCATTTTAATGCACACACACACACACACACACAAAACCTTACTTGCAACATCTCTGTCTCTGTGTGTATTACTCCAGAACTGAAAAAGGAGAAAGTGGGAAGAGAGAGGGAAGTTAGGTTTTACAGTAGTTTTATTTTTAAAATGTAAGTGAAGAAATCAAAGAGAGGTTGCTTCAAAATATACTCACCAGTTCTATTGTGGGCTAAGGAAATTTCAGTTTTCAAAGGTCATCTTGGGCTATGGTTTGAGCTAAGTCCTGCAAGGACTGGGGTTCAGGTTGCAAAGTCTCATGATTTTGCATTAGAGAGAGGCTCAGAGGGGAAGAAAAAGAGAGGACTATTGTAACAGAATAAACCCTTATGAGGTAACAAATTCATCATTACACATTTTCCTTGCTGATATCCTAACTGAAGAGTTTGGTTTCTCAATTTTCTCTAGCATAGTAGTATTTTTGCAGGTTTGTGTCTGATTAGGTTCTTTATCAAGTTTCCATGCTAGTCTTGTGTAGACATCATTGAAAAGTCACTGCATCAGAAATGAAGTGGCTGGTCAAATGCAAAGATGTAAGCCTCTCTAGCATTACTGGCCAAGTAGTCCTTGTGGAGTTCTTAAATTCTGGGGAAAGAAAATACTCTTCATTAGCTGCTGTTCAGATAGAATGGTGGCTGTGTGTGATGTCAGCTCCTTGGTACCTGGAATGATATGAAAGTAGAAGCAGCTCTGTAGTTAGAATTATGAAGAACACTACTTCAGTAAAGGCTGCATTAAACCTTCTGGAACCTTACTCAGCTCACAGCTAGCCTCTGTTCTTATTACGGCTATTGCTGAATTTTAGCCATTGACAGGGCAGTGTTCAATGTATGAACAATTCTAGCAGTAGCATTCAAAACTGAGCTCAGTCCTCTCTCACTTGTTTGTTACAGCTCTGGTACTCTGCAGCCCTTTGAGATTTATCATAGGAAGAAAAGTGTAGAAAATCTCCAAACTACCTTGACAATAACTTTGTGAAATGCTTCCCTCCTCTTCCATCCTCGTCTCACTTCTAGAATAGATCCTGCTAGAAATCACTGAAAATGAAAAAAAGAAGGAAAAAAAAAAAGGCAGCTAGGTTAAGGCCTTCAAAGGATTTTCAAAGACAGCCTGCCATATGAAACTAAAAAGTGACTCTGTGTTACTTGAGTAGTTAACATAGGTAACTGGGAGGTTGTCGTCACAATGAGTTTTAGAGGCATGACATCCACTGAGATAATTGTCCACCTTTACCCTCACTCAGGCTGTTCCACCAGGCAGAAAGCAATGTAAAGTTGAAAAAGCACCAAAGTCTTAATCTTGTTCCGGATCCACCTGTTGGTTCAAAGAAGCATAGAACAGCTGAGGCTGAAAGGCACCTCTGCAGATCCTTTTATCCAGCTCCCACACACAAAGCAAGGTCAGCTACAGCAGGTTGACCAGGACCATGTCCAGTTGGGCTTTAAAAATATCCAAAGTTAGAGACTCCTCAACATCCCTGGACAACCTGTGTCCATGTCTGACCACCCTCACAGTCAGAGAATTTTTTCATGTATTTAATTAGAATACTTTGTATTTCAGTTTGTGCTCACTACCTCTTGTGCTCACAGGCACATTTCTTAATGATGGTCCATATTTTGCCACTACAGCACTAAAAAGACTTCCCTCCAAGCCCAGCCAGTATTTTTTTCCTCTCTCAATTTAAGTTCAGCTCTGACCCCCATATCAGGAGCCATAAAGACGAACTACAGTAAGAATTGCCTTATTTTAATATTGAACCAGATATTCATTAAGGGTATGAAGACTCTTCTTCTTTGTCTCACTCCAGCCTTCTCTGCTTATCTTCCAGCAGCATTTTTTTGTGACAGGAAATAAACACCATAAAGCATAACTTTCAGTGAGAAGGCCATGTTCTGATCACTAGCTCTCTCTCTGAAGAGTTATCCCAAGCTTCCATTCCCCCTGCTAACCATCAAGTAACTGAACTATTTAAAAATTAAATTTTTTTTTTTAAGTCTCTGCTAAGCTGGGATCTTTTCCTGGCAAGTTCACGGCTGGAATCAATTTTTATAGCCACATTACCAAACAAACTAAAAATGCAGAGCTTAATAATGAAAAACTTGATACTACCTGAAGTATAATAGAGCAGGCATGCTGCTGTAATAATTCCTTTAAGCCTACAGAAACTAAGCAATGTTAATTATTAATCAAAAGCAAAGCACCAATTTTAAACATTTTTCAAGGAGATGTGCTCATTTAATTTCTTGCTACTATATATTATTTTATATCAGCAGCTGTCATTGAAAGCCAGCAACACTATCAGAATCCCAGAATCATTAAGGTTGGAAAAGACCTCCAAGAACATGGAGTCCAGCCTTTGACCAAATGTCACCATAGCACTAATAGTACCATATGGTTTAATCATTGCAGCAAAAAATACCTAAAAAATATATACTGAATCAAAAGTAGGTTGTGTTTGTTTCAAAACCATAGATATCGAGAAAATGTCTCTAAAGGTCATTTGTTTTCATAGTGTTCTTATTTCTTAGCCTTTCTTGTATAATACAGAAAGTGGTTTCATCTTCT
Organism: Climacteris rufus; assembly: GCA_013398175.1. Taxonomy (NCBI): domain Eukaryota; kingdom Metazoa; phylum Chordata; class Aves; order Passeriformes; family Climacteridae; genus Climacteris; species Climacteris rufus. Next base: position 1,283,987 of record VZRZ01001597.1, on the reverse strand, counting down.
TTTCTTTCTTGACTGCATCTTGCCTAGGAGAGGTGAAGAAAATCAGTTTTCTAGATAATTGCTTAGTTCTGAAGGAACATCCGGGAAGAAGAGGTGAAAATAAAGTGAATGGAGTGAAAACTGTAGTCAGTAAAAACGAATGTGGATTTTAAAATGACACACCATTAGACAAAGGCTTTATAATCCAGACTTAAATTTCTCTTCTTTCAGTCTTCTCATATTCATACTTCATTTTCTCTTATGCTGATCTTGGTCATCAGTCTGGAATGATGTATTATTTTATCACTACAACCTTAAGGTTGCTGTGAATTAATTGTATGCTTCTTTCAGTCCTCATTACAGCCTTTGACACAAGAATGAGTTTTCACAGATGTGAATGCCAGGATGTTCTGACTTTCATTGAATATTCTCATTAATCCATTCTTAGGACAAAGACTAATGATAAAGAATAAGCACAGATATTAATTATTTTATTTCTCATGGCAATTTTGGAGATGTAATGAGAATAGAATTATCACCCTTTTTTGGTTCTTACTGTAAGAGGGGTTTTTTTAGGATATAAAAATATTCAAAATTAATTTATTCTCGTAATTAAACCATGATAAGACCAGAAGCTTAAAACACATCACATTAATTCATTTTTTGTGCCAGTTTTAAGGGCCCAGACCTGTAAGTGCCAATTAGAATGAACAGTAGTAGAGGATACAGGTCAATGGAGAGCAGAGTATCACAAATCATTTTTTTCAGAAAATTTATGTGCTGAAAATATGCAACAGTATAGTCCTAAGATATCAACAGGATGCAACAATATTGTATCTGTTTGTGTTTCTATTAATTTCCAATAGATTTTCTATATTAGTGGCTGTGCATTAACTCAATTTCTTAGTTAGCCGTGTCTTTCACCTCAGTATGGACAGCATATTAATTCATGGTATTTCTTGCCAGAAATCAAAGAATAGTTGAACTGTACCTCATCAGACAAATATACTATTTTTCAAAAACAGCTAAACCTATCACGATCATTTTTAAGAGACTTATTACAGAATATATTCCATATAACTTTCAGGATACATCCACCTTTGAGAGAACAAACACTGAGAGAGGAAAAATATTATCCCACATGGGAAAGTCATTGGGGAAATGTAGGCCATTTGAATTGTTCAGAGCAGCACAAGGCCCTCAGCTCTCAACAGCTTCCTCTGCTGGGCCCTTTCTTCTAGAAAGTTAATAAAGGAGAAGGTAGAACGACAAATTGTGACTTTCTTTTGCAGTCCATTTAACCCCTAAGCACCATACTTGTTTCTGCAGGAGGTACATGGGAGAGTCCAGTCACTGAGGCAATTAGTGAATTACTGATAATGCTGTCATTTATCCTGGGACACGAGTGGAGTGCGAAGAATCCTATTAAGGCATGCCATTTACTTCCAAACCGTTATTTTAAGTGAAGATTTGTGTCAGTCCTTTTTTACGAGCATCTTTAGTTTATCCAACAGCTTGCATGGTTTTGGAGCTATATCATAGGTGTATTTTGATTTAGAGCAAAAAGAATGCATAACTAGTTTCAAAATAGGTTGCTCACAGCCCCATCCAGCATGGCCTTGAACATTCCCAGGGATGGGGCATCCACAGCTTTCCTGGGAAACTTGCTCCAATTTCACATAAAATCACATCAACAAAAAAAAAAAAAAAAAAAAGAAAAGGAATTAGCAAGACTGTTCAGAGAAGTTGCAGTGTTTATTTCTTAAGTAAGGCAGTTTTAAAAAAAAATACAGTTTCATGTCTAATTTAAAATATTTTTAAACTATTTGATCTATTTCTCTCAGTAACTGCACCCCACTGGGCACTAGGATAAGCAACAAGAGGTGTGCAAACAGAGCAAGGGATTTGTCTGTGGTCTATCTGCTTACAGTGTTTCTATTGCAAAATGAGAGACAGAACAGTAACCAGGAGATGCTGAAATCTGGTACGGGATCCTCTGGACAATGCTCTGTGTGTAACACGTCTTAATTCTGAGATGTTTTGGCATCTGGTTAGGAAAGAGAATTGTAACATCTAACCCGTTCCTTTACTCAAAACAGCTTAAATATTGATTTGCACAAGCCAGATAATACCAATGAATAAATCACAGATCAAAAATTTACTCTACAAATAATTTCTAATTATGAAGAAATTCATGTTTTGCAACCCAAGAGAGGTGAAGACTCACAGAATAGAGTATTGGTTATAGTCCCTTCTCCCAACATTATATCCATGTCAGAAATTTCCTAAAACAGTGTGTAGCATGAAAAGATTTTATCTGAGATGTTGCCTCATTGACTGCCATTTGAATTGCCTTCCATGTCATTACACCAAAGGTGAATGTAGTCTTCTGTCTTTTCATATATTCTACTCCTTGTCAAAATATCATGGGAAGACATTAAGCAGAGTGCTTTCCCACAGCACTGCAGCACTGACTAGGGGAGGCCAGAGGAAGGGAAAACATGCCTTTGGGAGTTGGGAAAAGAATACGCTGGGACAGGTAAAAGCTTAGAAGATTTTGCAAGAGTAGAATCCATAGACTATGAGAAACTTTTTTTTGTTTGTAAGTACTGTTTTAAATAAAAATTTCAGACTAGAAATTAAAATTTAAACAATGTAAGTGCCTCAGAGAACCAGGCTCTAAAGCAGTCCCTTAATGGGATTCCAGCACAGCCTTTATTTTTTAATGTGAAGAAGGGAAAGGATTTATCATTAAACTTTAAAAATAATCAAAATAAAAATCCTTTTTGTTTTTGTGGGCTGACAGTGCTACTAAGCACAATTGTGTTCACTTCATGGGTGTCCATTGGTAAGGAGAACTTCCTTCTGTGTAACAGGGGTTAGATTCAAATTTAAGCTTGTCTTTTCTCTTCTGTAATCTATATTTTTCCAATCAAGTGTGCTGAATGTCATGTCTGAAGTATCCGCACTTTGACAATTATATCTCAACCATTAGTTTGTGTGTAAGCTCTTAAGGACACACTGGTTTTAGAATATGAAATAAGAAATGCCATGTGAGAAAACTGTATTAAACAGATGTGATCTGGAAAACTAATAATTGCTGTCTTTTCTATTATTTGATGTGAGAAGTACAGGAAAGACATTTTAGCATCACACTGAAAAATTTTATGTGATGCCATGACCCAAAATTGAGCAAAACCCTTTATAAAACAGAATTCTCATCTTCTTGTTTTCCATCCAAAACCAAATATTTTCTGTAATCCAGAGAAAGACAAACATGACCCATTCTTTAGTCTCATTTCTTTTCAGTCTTCTTCAACAGCTGATCACTGTAATAAGTAGAATCATACAAAATATAAACAGGAGACACTGCTGTGGAGGAAACAAGTACGTTTGCAAAGGACAAAGACTCTAGGACAAAATCTTGGCACTGGAAGCTCCAAACTGCAAGATGAAATCTGTTAACAGTGCTAATACAGTAAGGCACCTCTTAAACTGAGCCTTCAGGGCCTGCTATTACTTCTGTGTCAGTAATGAATAGTAAATGAAAATAAACACACAAGCAATGTTCCTTGATCTACAGAAGGTTTACTATATGCTGATTAGTACATATTTCTAACAACAAAATTATGCCTTTATACTCATTACTGGTGGACCTTGTTCTCACAATATTGCTGCTTATTGTGGCAATGAGAGTCGTTTGAAAGTTGAATCTGCAAGTGAATGTACTGTGGGGTGCAGAGTGCATAATTCCCATAAATTTAGCACACAGGAATTTATTTCAGCAGCTACAGCTTTCAGTAGTTCATCAGTTTTGTTTTGCATGAATGTAATTTACCTTTCAGCCACCAAAACTTACAGTGCAGGTCTTGTATTGAAACAAAACTAGTACTGTAGCAGCACTCACATCATGCTGTTGGAGGGGTGGGAGAACCCTCATATTTATTCCAAAGTTTTCCAAGCAGTTCAATGCAGACATGGATGAAGATATCTGCACATTTTTAGAGTAGTGTTAATGTTCTGGTTGCACAAGGGTAATAAAATTGCAGTTTCACTGACGTCATTATTTCTGTAATACAAAGATGCATATTCTCCTCCCTTTTAACATCTTAAAAAAAGAAACGAAAGGAAGAGGAAAGGCTATTGAAATGCTATCATATTGTATAGCCACAGTTCTAAGGGACATAGAAATGCTGTGGTCTAAAATTAAGGAAATCCCTGAGCTTCTGAGATCCTCTTACCCTTTGGAAATAGCCAGAAATGAAGACGACAAACAGACATTTCAGACTTTGAACGTGCAGATATTTGCAATGCTGTTTGGATTTTTTGGTTTTCAGGAAGAAAGTCCATTTCATTAGTGGAAATTTAACCTTACTAAAGCATAGAGAATTTAGCCAACTTTCTGCTATGCTTCTTTTATGAAATACGTGCAAGCCTGGGTTTTGTTGAAGTCGTTGGGATTTTTGGCATGGATTTTAAGTTGAATAGCCAGTGGGTCCCAAGCAGAGATGACTGAAAAGGCACATTCTCTCCTACCTAAAGTATGGTTCAGATCAAATGCTCTGAGCTTCAGGGGTGTATTTCATGATGCTCTCTTCATGCATTAGGCATTTCTGTTCACCATAACCAACTTCTTATTTAGTCAATTTTACAACTTCAGTTGTGTTTTAGAGAGGAAATCTAATACTAACCATGGAATCCTGTCAGGAATTCAGTAAATCAAGTGACTTTTTATGGCACATTACAAGAAAGAAATCTATTCAGGTAAACCGACAAGTCCAAATAGGAATAGGAGACTTCAACTAGGTGTATGTTATGAATCACAGACTACTACCCCTACTAGGATTGAGAGAGAATCTCCAATCTAAAATGAATTTAACCCAGTTCACAGGGATCCTTAAAGTTTTCCTGAAAAGGGAAGCCATAGTGCTGACAGCTTTATTGGAGTTTGTAAATCAAAATAAGAACCAATTCATTTTAAGACTTCAAGAGTACCTTTCAATATAAATCCAATTCCCTTTAAGATACTGTTGCAGTTCCTAAAAGGCACTGCATCTTGCTAAAATGTCAAAGGTGTTTATATTTTCATCATCAAGGTATTTTACCAGTTGGACTAGAAGATGCCTCTTCACTTTTTGCAGGAATATCAACTGAGTTCCAACACTTCTTTGTCCATTCAGAAGTGTTATGGTCCTTGATATTAAAGTGTTCAGGATCATCTAAGAATCTACAGTTATGATAACTTTGTGTTGTGAGACCTTGTTGTGGTTTAACCTCAACTATCAATGAAGGCCCTTACAGGCATTCACTCACTCCCCTTCCAGTGACATCAGGGAGAGAATCAGCAGGGTAAAAGCTGCAAAACTCATGGTTTGAGGTAAAGGCAGTTTAATGGGGAAAGCAAAAGCTGCCCCCACAAGTGAAACAATGCAAGGAATTAATCCACAGCTTCCCATGGGCAGGCAGGTGTTCAGCCATCTCCAAGGCTGCAGGAGCCCATCACACATAATGATGACTTGGAAGACAAATGCCATCACTCCAAACATCCCTCCCTTCCTCCTTCTTCCCCCCACTTTATATAATGAGCATGATGCCATACAGACTCGAATATCACTTTGGTCAGTTTGAGTCACCTGTCCTGGCTGTGTTTCCTCCCAACATCCCACACACTCCCAGCCTCCTCACCAGCATGACAGCACAAAAAGCTGAAAAGGCCTTGGACTCTGTGAAAGCCCTGCTCAGCAATAACAAAAACATCTCTATATTATCATGTGTTCAGCATAAATCCAAAACACAGCCCCCTACCAGCCACTGCAAAAAATGTCCACTCTACCCCAGCTGACACCAGCACCTTCATATAAAACAACTTTTTATATAACAAATACAGTTAAAATATTATATTCTCTTTATGTACCAGGTTCTTTCTATGAATATTGTGGATTTTTGCCTTAGCAGTCTTCTACAAACTGTAAAGAATAAATACATCAAAGATATTTATAGGGATATTTATGGTTTATTCTCTTTTCACAGTGCAGGAACACATACATATAAGTATAAAAAAATTGTTGCTCTCTTACTGTAAGACCCAGATATTTTGTAGAGCACTATTTTGTGTCCATGCAAGGAGTGTAAAGTCAATGCTGCATGGACCCTTCTGGATTATATGCTTGCTGCACCTCCATATGTAGCTGAGGGGCAGAGGGAAGGCACTTAAATGTTGTACATAATCTCACTTAGGTCTATGTGTCTCTTGTGTTTTACTTTAAAAAAACGAAAACTGAAATGAGTTTCAAGTAGCCTTCATACATGTCCCATCTTGTCTCTATCACATAAATGTCATGATAGGGTCACATAACAGATTAGTTTGTTTAAATGAAACAGGATAAATTCTTTAAAGTCTAAAATAATATGAAGCATGTTTTACTGTTACAATGACTTGCCAAGTCAATATGTTTTTTATGTCATCAGAGAAAGAATTATCTGCTCTCCCAAAGATAAAGGATATGAATAATTCAAGTAATTTTTAAAATGTGGTTTTACTGCCAGCTTTAGTATTCTAGTAAGGAAGAAGGATCCTTCCATCCAAATTTCTTCTTTTAGATTGTTACATTGTAGTGAGTCCTTGGAATATTACTGGAGTGAAAAGAAAGTCGTCTCTCATTAAGCCTGAAAGATCAAGTATCTTATCTAAGTTATTCTATTAAATGCTCCCCACAGACACAGAGGACTACTCTAAGCCCAGCAAAGGGCAAAACTGTGATAGATACAATGCAAAACAGATGTTCAGACTGAAGCAGTGCAGGTTCATTGGGATAGGAGACATTCTTTGCTGCACCAGTCACACAAGTCCTTTAATACCTGGGATGTTCCTCTTTCTCTGTCCTTTACCTTTCTTTTTATATTATATTTATATTTATTTTTATCTGCCTCCTGCTTCACCAGTTCTTTAATTTGTATTTCACTTTCCAGAAATTTAAAATTCACTGCAAATAACATCCATCCTGACCCGATATTATCTGTCAAGCTAGCACCTTAATAGGAATATGTGACAGTTTAATTGATTAAATTTTTTTTAATAAATAAGAAAATAGGAGCTACATTGTAACTTTTTAAAAATTTTTTTTTTATTCTAAAGTGGCAGGAGCAGCAGCTCACTGCACAGGTTACTCATCTTTGCTTCATATACCCTCTGAACCCTCTCTGTCTTGTTCTTGTTATAACTGCAGCTGCATTACCCTCCTAACTAGTTTTATAACCAAGGCTTTTCATCAAGTGATAATGGTCAAAGAATTAAGGTCAGACTGGCTGTTGCTCATCTCTTTATTCACAAATCCCAATTATTCTGGGGTTCCAATTGGTTTATATAAGCTCATTGTTATATATTATACTGGGCATTCACAACTAGAGCAGTATTTTGCTGGCTGTACCCTGCAGTAGTAGAAACCCCCTAAAACCCCATCAGTTGATACAAGAAGGTCAGTATTTATTCTCAGAACCAAAGCCTATGGAGAGGAGAACACCATGTCCTTTTTCCTGCCACTGCTTCCTACTGTCTCCAGTATTGCTAGGTGAGAGCATTAAAAATGGTCTTAGAACTATTTTTCTGTCCCTCTTCATCTCCCACAAGTCTCAAAATTTGCAATATATCAGAGGTACAGGCAAAGTGCTGCTGAACTTTGTCCCATAACAATCCCTTAATCCAGTGCAGATGAATTTGCCTCTATGAACTATTCTGCAGTGGTTCTAGTTTGTGCTACATACCAAACTACTGTCAGCAGCCTAAGAAGAACTTTAATTTTTCCCATTTTCATTTTTGATAGAATAAAACTGAGCTTAAAATCAAGTGCTCTATGGAATGTAATGAGAAGCTTTTGATTAAACAAATATTCTGTTTAAAAATGAATGCTTTTCAATAAATAACCATCCTATTGAATACTTTTAATAAGAAATTTCAAATAAGAAAAATGTTTTCATTTGTAAATTTATTTTTTTCTCTATAACATTCATCTGTCAGTAAGCTTTTCATTACATCACATCAAGCTATCATCTAAAAATGCTACAAACATTACTATTTTCTTCATTTCCATCAAAGTTTTGCATGACGGTTAAAACAATTTTTTCCAGTTTTGGTAGAAGCTTTTTCTCTTTTGTTTTCTTCATATAGTCTAGATAGCTAATAATTGTTGGCAATTGCAATTCAATATTATATATCCAAAGAGAAATGCAGTCAAATGCCCTATCTCCTGAGTTTGTTACAGACTTACTTCCTTGTAAATGGCTTATTTTCATCTGCATTATGACCAATGAATTCCCATTTAATTTTAAATGTATAAAAAGAAAATTTTCATATTTATCTACCTGGGGTCATCTCAGCTCTTCTTTTCACTGTTACTGTGGTCTGAAAACTTACATGTCACTTCTGCTAAGTTACTGTCCAAAGTATAATCAATCCAACTGAGGCTGGATCTGTCATCTAGCCCATAGCAAAGGACATATTAAAGGTCCCTTTCTGATCTTACTTTTAATGAATATTAATGGCTGCACACAAACTGCTCACTCCGTGGTACTTAAGGGGCTATAATTTCATATCCAGTAGCTGTGGTGTAATTAACAACAGAAAGCAAGGCCCAGTGTGATATCAGAAATTGCCTGAAGTGAGCAGTGTGCTCTTTCAGGCCCTGCATTCAGTGCCCCACTCAGCTCCAAGTACCAGCTAAATGATTCCAAAATCCCCAAAGCATGTTCAGAAAGACACGAGCATCTAACTGTGATTGAGAACAACTTTTCTTACACTGAAGCTTTGATAAATATTTGGCCCAATGGTAATTTTTGAGGTTTCTTCATGGTTGCATTAGTTTTTCAGAGAAATCTCTCTGTGCTCTGTACATGAGTTTTGCATGTGTGTTTATAAAAAACATAAATTCTCATTCTAATTGCAGACCTATAATTTGCCTACTATACTTTCAGAGAAGCCTCACAGCTGTCTGCTAGAACTAGAGCTTTATGGCTGCTTGGTTTACTCTTCCTGGATCGAACAGACTCAAAGCTTTGTTTCAGACTTCAGAAGGGTAAGAGAATGTGAGCCGTCATGAGAGAAAAGATTGGATTTTGCTACTTGGAAAATGCTGCCAAAATAAACTTTAAGATTTCCTTCCATATCACCTATGAAATGTTTAAGGAAAACCCATGATCTTCTTTTGCCTGAAATTAATTTGAAAAATCTAAACGAGTCCATCCTGCTTATCCACATTTAGCATAAAACCCACGAGATCAAACAATTAGAATTGAATGTCAAACACACGTGTTTGCTAAATGAATATAAATGTAACCTGATCGTCTCCTCCTTCATGTTTGGATCCTGAGTCTGTGTAAACAGTGCTTAGATCAGGGCATGAAATGTGCCAATTTCATCCTGCCTGTAGTGAAATTAACACAACCCTACTAATTTAAAGAGTAAAATAAGGTACATTGTTTATTGTTGCCATACTTTGTGTTTTACTCTTTCAGTGTGACACAACTAACAGCACAATCATATGTTATCTCACACAAACACAATTGCTAAAGACTAGAGGACTTCTGCACTTATAATAATTGCCTTAAAGACATTTTTATTTCATGCTTATAAAAGATTACCTTGGCTTTGAAAACTTTGTGCCACTATACAAGGTTATTTATTTACATTCTTACTTAAATTATATTTGCATATGAAAATGCACTATGGGGAAGAGTTAAAAAAACTGGCAAGTAAATCCTAGTGCACTCAGATGTGGAAATTATTATCCATTTATCCATAATGATTAACCGTTAAAATGCACTCTGCTGTTCCCTGTGTCTCAGGAAGAACAGAAGCTTTTGTTTTCCTGAAATAAAAAGCCACATCTCTTTTTACAGTAATGCCTTAAAAGGGGGGCACGTCACTCTCATGGCAAAAAGCCAAAGAAATTTAAAATGCTCCCATCACATATTAAACAGTTAGTCAAATAAGTGAGCCTTCTTTATGAGACATTAACAGTAATATAGCTTAAAAAAAAAAGAAATTATATTTTCTGGTATGTGTTAACTTGCAGAGTATTGCAAAGGGATACTTTAAATAATCATCTCAAAAAATCTCAATCCTGAAAAAAGAGTATGATAAATCCTTTCAAGGGTAGGGACAGCCTTGATAAGATGGCTCAGCATCATCTATTTTAGAAACAACATTTTTTTTTGGTTGGCCAATATGCAAAAAGAAAAAAATAAAAAAATGTAGCCTGAAAAATGTAACCAGATGACTTTGGAAGCATTTAATCACTCACAAGAAAAGCAAAAAAATCCCATTACAAGTAAAAAATGAAACATCAGACAATGTTAGGACATGTCCACTTGCTCAACTGACAATATATGGATGACTTGGCACCAGCAAGGAAGAGAGGATGGGTTTGATTTTGCTTTCTTTTTTTACAGAAAGATTTTTGCCTTTTTTTTATTTATACTTCACACTTTTCCTGGGGCCTCTGGGCTCCTGTCCAGGCCAAGATACTTTACAATTGACTTTCATTTTCTGAGGTAAGTGATCTGCCACTTTCAGAGCAGTTATAGGAGGGGTCAAGAGTGAGGTGGTGCAGCACGGCCTCACTCTGGCTCCTGCCTCTCTGACATTGTACATGCTAATGCAACGTGAAGTAGCACGTCTAAATAGCCTGTCAAACTTTTTTGATGTTAGCAAATCCACAGATGGGATTCATTTCCACACTGTTCAAAAAATGTAAACGATACAAGGACATTAAAGAGCATTAAACTACTTGATGACATTTTGGTCACATTAATGAAAAGTGGCATTTATAAACTACTAGAAGAAGTTGGGGGGTGGGGGAAAAGAAGAGAAAGAGAGAGGAAAGGAGAAGTGAGGAGGGGAAAAGGAATTAAAATCAATCAAAAAACCCCAAACCCCCCAGGGACCTGGACAGCCTCTGGACATCATCAAAGAAATTAAGACCTTTAAATGAAATAAATTCCAGAGTGAAATTTTCCCTACATATGTGCACATACATGTGTTTCTGCTGTTGTTTAGGTGTAAAGGTTGTGGCCAAGGATGCAAGGAGGAAGTATAACTGCCTGTTTAGGTCTACATTTATATCTATTCACTCATAGTGGTTAACAGCTTCCTGCTTACACCATCCCATCAATGCCAGTGACCACAGTGTGTGGGTATAAGGAAGGGTATCACAATCCAGCCTCACCATTTAGCTCAGGCCTAATTTGGAATTCAGTGGCCTATATGAAAACATCTCCCATGTCATCCAAGAACATTAGGTCACACTACAGCCTATAAAACCTCCAGTATGCAGATCAAGAGCATAAGAGCTAATGGCAAAAAAATCATGTGACTGTGGAGATTTCTGTGATCCATTTCTGCTACTTCCCCTCCCTGTTATGCACACTCCAAAAAGGATTGGGATCCATCTGGGTATAAGAATTAAACAGTTGCTGGTTCAACTGCTAGAGCAGCAGTCCTTGAACCTGGCTGCACCAGGATGCCAGGCTTGCTGGGAAGAAGGGCAGACGGGAGACGTGCTGCACTGGCTGTGCCACTGCCGCTCGCAGCCGCAGAGTATTTTTTTTCCAGCATTCGTCATTACATTAATTGTTAATGACAAAGGCAACCTTCACTCTGTGTGGTTTCCTGCCCATATTTGGATGCTTTACAAGGCCCCCCTTTTTCTTCCTCTCCTCCCCCTCCCATCATCCCTTCCCTTTCTCTGATAGGAAATGCAACCCGAGATGTGCAAAAAAACAGTGCGCATATTGTCATTTAATTGGCCCCTTGCTCAGGCACATCGAGCCTCAGCGCGTGTGCTGTAGGGTGTCTGCTCCACAACAGGAAAGAATAAACCCAGACTCAAATCATAGGAAATTCATCAAATATGCTTCTTAGAGTTCTGTCTTTCAAGGTCTGTTTCCCTGCCATATGATCTCTATAAACCAAATTACTGCTGGCCTGAGTACAAGACTGGAGGCGCCTGGGGCTAACATATAATGAATGCCAAATGCATGTGACAATAGACTGATCATGGAGAAGAATTGAAAATTTTTTAAGTAGTTCTTTTATTTAATTTATAAAAAGCAAACTGACTACACTTAATACATTTAGAAGGAGCCAATCACTTCCCTGCAGTTCCAGACCTGCGTAACAAACGTTTTTTATCAAGCCAATTAAACAGCGAGGACACAAGATACTTTTGAATAAAGTATAGAATAGAAAATAAATTAAAAATACCTCATTCTAGTTTGGGAGGAATGTATCCATTATTGAATCAGCTCAATTTTTCCTTTCACAAGCCTTTGCACATAAATATTCCATCCTTCAATTGCAAGAAGGTAAACTCCTTTTGCTGGGAATGCATAATCTCAGAACTGCTGGATCCTAAAAAAGTAAGAAAGCTGCATAAAGGCTAGAGTGATGTAAGATGAATTATTTTTATTAATTTGTGCAATTAGCAGTCAACCAGAAATTTTTATCCCTGTGTTGCCAATTATTCTAAATAACCTAACAAGTTCAAGTATTGCTGTTGCAGTATCAGAGGAAATGTGAAATCTCCAGAAGAAAATATATTATACCCTCTAATACAGACAGAGGGTAATTAATAATGCTTTTTAGGTTTTAGGAAATATTGCACTTAGAATTGCAAGTCGACTAACAGACCGTCTATAACCTCTAAATGCTTCTATATTCAGAGACATAAGCAGTCAGAGTTACAAAAAAGTAATAATGCATACATATTAATAGATCACATTTTGTCCTTTGGGGAGTATATATTTTAAAAGGGCTAAGACAGCAATAGTAGTTTTTCAGAAAACTCTAAATGCTATAATTGTTTTATATGAATTACCATACTCGTATTAATTAATGAATGTTTTGTATATGTAAGTATTTGATAAATACAGACCGAGAAAAAGAAATAACCCATCTTTTAAGCTGACTTATGAAAAAAAAAGAGACCAACACATTGCTGTTTGAAGGTTTGGAACCAGTTAAGTACAAGATTATTTTAACCACATTTCAATGAGGAACGTGAAATATGGTCCATGAAGTCATGCAATTCAGCAGAACATTTTTTCCCTTCCTTCTTATTTTTTTTTCTGTTTAAATAGAAACAAAAGCAAAATTGCCAGTATACCTCTTTAATCATGTTTTAATCAAAGTTCTTAAGAAAGCTACCTGTAGCTAATAAAAAGTTGCAGCCCTAGTGGACTCTGTTGAAAGAATCAAAAGAGACATTGGCCTACTCTTGGTAGCAGTAGCTGTATTAGACATGTCAGGAACACACATGGACACTCAGGTCTCAGTCCTTATGCTGGGAGCTGCTGAGGAGGTGAGAAAAAGGGAAAAGAAGAGCTTGCAAGAACAGGAATGTAATTTTTAAATCTAACTCTAATGTCACTTTAATAGATGGAAGAGAACACAATTCATTTTCATAGGTATTGTTTATAACTCCATTGCTTCTGTTTTTCTCAGTTGGAAATAAATCTAGTTACATTAGTTAGAATTAACTGATATGAAGTTACCAGCTTGGAATGTGGTTCAACGCTAGAGTATCTGTTTGTATTGTTCTTTCAAAACCCCATGAGAAAGGTTTGCTTTGCTGTGTATGAGCAAAGGAAATACTTTTTCACATAACAACAGAACAAAATTTTGCTCTCTCTGTTTTCAAGTGAACAAGTGAAGGATTATTTTAAATTCAGTTCTAGGTATTTATTCCTACCCCTATAACATCTTTAGCCTGGTCAGAAAAAAAAAAGACAGAGCAAGATATTAGCTTGCATAGAAAATCTGCCGAATACTTGTTTCTGATTTCTTTATGCAGGATGTCAAAATTTACCTGTACGCAAATGATCACTCTGGACTATAGTGACAGCCATACATGATTCATATTCTTCATATTTCCTACACAGATATTTATATACAAAAAAAGAATAGCAATGAGCTAGTTATATAAAATAATGCAAACCAAGCCAAAGAATTACTGTAAATTATGCTTTTAAATGCAACAAGAGAACCAAGTACTTCTGATAAAAGTTGGTCTCTCTCATAAAACCTCTCCCATAATTTTCAAACAGCTTTGCTGCCTGCTTGCTGAAAGCTCCTTCAGAATTTTGAGTAAATGTATTCATAACTAATTTTTATCATTTCATGTTGCATAGAATGATACAGCAGCGTCACAAAAGGAAGAGCCAGAGACACCTGCGTCCAGGTTCAGAGGAAAGGAAGGAAGGGGGTCAAGACCCGCCTTCTTTATTTTTTATATCCATTTGGAAATCACTATTCATTGGAGGAAATCAGTTCTTCCTCCCTCAACTACAGTGGTCAAAGGAAATGTCCATCAAAGTTCTGTGTCCATGAGAAAGGAATGTGAATGATAAGATACAATTACAATAACATAGCTATGTTTACAGAAAAGAACCGTGTGAAACTAGCTACCAGGGAATAATAATATTCAGCTGCAAAAAGCAAGGCAACATCAGAACTTTCATATTTGTCAATTGATTTACCTGAGTGACAAATAAATGTCCTGTTTGAACACATTTAGGACTTACAAGTCATTGGAATAGAACTTTTCTCTGTTGACCACTGGTGGCATGAAGCCATGAACCCACTCTTTGCCCTGGAAACAGGGAGGAGAGACAGAAAGACCCTCACATCCTCTGTAAGACCATGTGAGTGGGACACTAATCCCTATTCAGACACTAAATCAGACCACTCCTTCTGTAGCCTTTACTGCCTGTGTGTTGCAGGATGTTTAGCTCTGAGCTCTTCCCGTTCTCAATGTGACAAGTCTCACAGCAGCGTGTGGCACTGGATCATAAACTGGCAGCCTAAGACAGATTTACAGCAGGTACTCAAATGCTTTGTCTGCACATGTGGCAGATTGGTGCATTTGAGATACAAGATTGCCTAAGGCGTCACTGAATCCATAGAGACTTGGACAGGCATTCAGATGTATCAACAACGGTAAAAAAACAGTCAAAAAAGCTATTATTACTTGGAATTGCCACTTCAGGCTCTGACATTTTGTTCTACTTGTATACACACTCCTGGAAAACTGAACATAAAAATAACAACAGAAAGAGAAGTATTTAAAAACAAATAATCTAAAGTATTGCAAATATACTTGACCTCTTCCTTCAGGAACACATATATTTAATTCATTTCTGAACATCATAATCAGAAATAGAGAATTTCATACTGTTTGAGATTTGTATTCTAAGTAACTGCATTAAAAGAATATTACCAAGGGCCAAAATTCAAGACCTGAAAGCTGTACATCACAGAATGAAAGTTGACTGCATAAACTTAATTCAGCCTTTTACTTACAACTCCACAATTTTTTGCAAGATCATATATCAAAGGATAGAAATGTTTATTGGTACAGCCAAGTTTTGTTTTGTCCTTGTTGTTCAATGGACTGCCTCTGACAGTATATTTTCCAAGCTGTTTTGAAAAAATATATTGGTTCTCCTGTGAACTAGAATAGTGTATTAGGATTTCACATAAGTGCATCTCCATGATTTGGAAGAATATTATGAGCTCTTAATGATGGGAAACAGACATTAAAGAGATCTACTCCAGTTCTCAATACAAGGTTCAACGTACTTGATTTAGACTATTTAGCGTTATGTATCCCTCTATCATTTGCAACTGCACATTCTTAGCAGATGAAAGCAACATATCTCAAGTCCTACATCCAAAAAAGAGAAGACAGACAAATAATGACCGATTAAAAGCATAGGTTAATTGAGGTTTGGTGAAAATACTGTGGCAAAAGACCAAAAAAAAAAAAAAAAAGGATGGTGAGGCAACAGTCTTGCCTCTACTGTTCTATACAAAGACGTTGGAGAAACAAAGATGAAGGGGTAGAGCTTAGAGGCCCAAATGGATGTTGGGAGCCAGCTGCAATAAATAGTCTGAACACAGCCTGTAAACAAACTTCATGTGGAAAAAACTTCACTGACAAGGCAAAGAAAGCAAAAGATATCAAGACAGCCAAAAATAAGAAAAGGAGCTAGACCAAGCTGTAGATCAGACTGGCACTTCTGAGAACAGGCTCTAGGTTTCCTGAATCCTCATCTGCTGTTGCTGTTGACATCTGGCAAACACTGACTGGGCTTTTGGGAGGGGATGTGTTTGGGAATTTAATTCCTGCACTAAGTGGTTGTAATGTTAACTCTAGTCAGAATCTCAGCCCTGATAATACAACAAATACTTTTATCATTGCTAATACCAACAATATTTAGTGTACATGTAAACTTAGAATAATCATTGTTAAAAATTTGCTTTTAACAAAGTTATAAAAATATTGTACGAACAGCTACCATGCATTAACATTTCAATGGCAACCTCTGACACAATAATTTTTGTATGGGCTCATTCTGGAAATGCATGAACCACAGATGATTGAGAAAGAAAAATCAACACTTGCCTACAGTGCAGGGAACCTGGAAGTTAAAGAGTTACACACATGTAAAAATCCAAATGAGTCAACAAATACCATGAGAGTGCCAAAAAATAGTTTAGTTGAACATGTGGGCTACTTGTTTATGCAAGCTTCTCAGAGAATGTTTTTCATAAAAGAGATGTAGCACTGTTTAACACAGGCACTGTTTCTGGGGATATGTCTTGGCTGCACTGTGTTCAAGGGTTTAGACTGCTACTGAAGGAGGAAACAATTCTTTCCTGAGGCAGTTATGATTTAAACCTCTTACTAGGGTGGAGAAGTTTGTTTTATCCTACTTTTTTTCCCTCTTTTTTTGCCGTTATTGGGCACACGTGGCATCCATCAACTTCTTGCTGTACATTTTGCATGAAAATACCAATAGATAGAAGCATTGTGTATTGCAACTAGAGGACAAATGTGTGAAAACATACGTTCTTAAGGGCCAACAATGCAAAAAATAAAATAACTAGAAACTGTAGCAAAGCTTCAATGGAAATTTCAGTAAAATCCTTGTTCAACAGATGAACATTTGATCAGAAGTGATAGCACATAGACTTGGCAATTTGTATTATGATATTCTGAGGAACAAGAAACAGGATTTCATTGTGTACTACTGAGCACTCAGTGGGTTTCAGGTTGCTTTACCACATTGGAGTCATTCTACGCTGTTGTAATATAAATAGAAAGTTAGTTAGAATTTCTCAGGAAGAAGAAAACTATCTTTAATTTTAACTACTACTTTAAACACTCAAAAAAAAAAAATCTTCTGCTTGAATGATTGTCCTTTAAAAGCATTCACTATGAATTGATACTCTTACTCATCATATATTTTTAAAGCATATACTAACTACCCCTAGCGAAACCTTGTCTCTGCTCATGACCCTCAATGCCCTGTTGAAGCTGATGAGAATTTTGTTACTGAATTCAGTGAATGATTTAACTCTTTCTCACTAGATGAGTTCAGAAACCAGAGACTTTTGTTTGGCAAGATCTACTTTCCAGTTTATCCAAACCATCATAGCTCAGGAAACAGGGAAAGTCAAATCTTTAATGAATTCTAAGAACAATTTGTGTACCTCTTGGTCAACTACAGAATCATGCTCACCTGGTTCTCAGGTATTCTTTAATGTATTCTTTAGATTGTAAGCATTAAATTAAGACTATGGGACAAATTCTGTTTCCAGCAACCTTAACATAACTCAAAGGGCCTGCACTTACACTAATGAAAAATTAGATGTGTTTTTTATCCCTGTCTTTGCAACAGGGATACTTACACAGCTTGAAAAGCTGCAAAGCAAACTTTACTAGTTTATCTAATTGATTTTCCTAATTCTTCAAATACTTTGTGCCTAGAAAAAGTAAAAATGGTTTTCCCGGAAAACCCAGTTCAAGTACACCAGTTTGTCATTAAATAGGATACACATCTATACACTGCTTGTTTCTAAGGTCTTTGTGAGTGGAGTTCTCCAATACTTAGCTCTGCACATGAAGAAAAGTAACCATGCAATTGTCAAATTTTCCTTGTCTTGAATTTGAGAACCTTGGCCATAAAGATGGCTCGTCCTAGCCTGTTAAGGCACCAAGACAAATGAGCGGTTTTACACATAGGGTAAATCAGTGATTTCATAGCCATTTCACTTCCAGATATGTCACATATGTAAGTGGATGAGGCCACCCACATGGTCCAGTGTTGTGGTCTGGTTGCTCTGCTGGAAAAAGCAATATAAAGTCAGCTTTTTGGCTTCTGTCAGTGCATACAGATGATTTCAATTTGTTAGGATTCCACTTGAATGGTCAGCATTACTTTGACAAAACTGTGCCAACAGACAACTCTTTCCGCAGTCTTAATGATTTCGGTATACACTGGGACCAGGCAGAGGTACAGAGATTTTAGCTTCACAATTACCCATATGGCTTCTTAAAATTGAGTCCTTTAGGTAGCTACCATATATGCAAGCGTTTAGTATGTGGCTTACACACAATAAACACTTTACTGAGCTCAAGTTTCTACTGATGGAGTAAAGAGAGATTATGACAATAGTTGTACCTTAGGGAGCCATATATCAAATTAATTTTTAAGTACAGTTCAGGTTCTTGAAACTTACATAAGACATTAGACTGAACTTGCTCTTTAGTAGTCAAATCAACAAGTGACAAAAAGAAAAATTAACATGACAATTTTTGTGCTTGTTTCTAAGTAACTTACATTTCATATGTAGGACAGCAATATCACAGAGACCATTATTTTTCAATAATATAAGCTATAAGGATGAATTTATGGGATCTTTTAGATCCTATGAAATAATCTGTTCATCACAAACCAAGTTTAAGTATTCAAAAGGTACTCCTTGAATTTTCTGGTGGAGTTTTACTATGCCGTAAAACAGAGGAAATCATCTTGGCTCTTCTTGTGTTCCTGGTGTTCAGCAAGTTAACCATCAGCATGCATCTAACCTCATATTGGCAAGAATCTCATGTCCTCAGAATTTCCATCTACTAGTTTCTATTTCATTAGAGAGATGGTGTGCGGAGAACAAATGGGTTCTCTTTTTTGACATTCAGAGTGTACAAGTTGTTAAATCATCCAAGGATTTAAGTGTTTTAAAAATATTTAGAACTAAGACCATAGTAAGACCATGGCACATAACATATAAGAAACATTTCTTAAGCACCACATGTACATGGGAAAGCAAATAACATTGCTGATGCTACCGATTAACTCATTATCTGCAACAGAGTTTCAAGTTTTGAAACCAGACCTCAAGTAGCAGTTTACCGCTTGGTATTGATGGCAAATGTCTTTCTACTTCCTCACCTTGTTCTTCGACCTTCACCAACGTGTAAAGACGACTTATAGAAAGTGAGATGTTTCTACAACAAAGTTTAATACACAAGTTGAGTGCCTGGACCGAGAAAAAGATCAATGTCATGACACTGTTACCAGCACTCAGTAAACAAACCTATCTACTAATAGTAACCCAAGTGGTAGACACACGCATACTTTCCTGCTTTCTACTAGATTTATGGGCTTCCTGAGACAACTTAGAGTTTTATGTTTACAGAACTGCTAAAGGCTTGGAATATTTTACAGACCTAACACTGAATTGATATTCTACCCAAGTTAATAAAAGTCTGATGCATAAAATAACTGAATTTTACTACACAGTAAGAACTTGGCCTATTTAACAATAAGAAGCCAGGATCATCTCAATGCCTTGGCATCTTTCTATTGGCAGTTATGAACAATAAGTAACTGGGATCACTTTGAATTGACAGTATACATGCAACAGTATGAAGCAGCAGAAAGGCCAATCAGATAGTAATTATCCTTCTGACTCAGCAAATATTGAGCTGAAGCCCAAACACAGTGCTAACAGCAAAGCTATTGTAGTTGTTCAGTCATGGGAACAGTTAGAAAGTGAATTTTATGGACACATAGCTTTGGTGGCATCTTCACAAAGTGAACTGGGGAATTCACTGCCTTCAGGATCTAAAATTCTACCACTTGTAGGAGATATGAAAAGAACAAGCCCACATTTTAAACAAATATGGGAAAATCTTACATTGCAGTCAAAATATTATCTTTCCAGCACAGCAGAAACCCATATAGAAGAAACTATGCTCCTACACAATAAATCAAAGACATCAAAACCTGATATTAATCTTAACATATATGTGCAAACTAACAGGTATGCAGATCAAGTCACCCAAACTCCCAGTAAGTCCTTCTCAGAGTTGAGACTATGACTCTCAGCACTTAACTACTGCAGTACAATGCTAAATTCTCTGTAGTTCCAAGAGATTTATGGAAGGTCCTGTGTGATTCTGAGAAGGCAAAATCTTCATTCTTTCTGAAGTCATTCACCCTTATCCACACTTAATGTGTCAAAATTGTTCAGTTAAAATTGTAAAATGATAATCTGTGTATTTTAAATAAACAGACAAACTCAGCCTATGTTTAGTTAGCAAGGAAGGAATTTCTGGCAAATTTACTCATCTCAGTGGAAATAAAGAATTGCCAAGTGCATAGAAAATTTTGCTTAAAGAAAATTTGGGGAAAACTTAAAATATCCTTATATCCTTTCCACCTCCTTATGTGTATTTAAATGAGCAGCAACATACTAAATCTGAACTCTTGAAATAAAAGTCTGAACAATATAATTTCTATATTTAGCATGCTAGTAGTCCCATGCCAAGATTCAGTCTTTGGACTATTTGCTGCATACCTACCACATGCGTGTTACTACAAGAAGTAACAAATATGTAACATCTGGCATTTTTGTCTTACAGTCAGTCTTGAAACATGAAAAGTAAATAAATTATTTTTGCACAAATTAAAATTGTACAATGCCTAAATGTACATCCAGGCTTAACTTAGGAAATTATCTAATTACTAACACAGGCCATTCTCGCATCTCATGAACACAAGGCTTTTTTGAAAGCACTGAACACCAACTAACATTTCATCCAAGCCTGTCTGATCTACTCCATGGCATCAAGCCATCAGAACAGTGGACTTTACTTCTTTTCCCTCACAGGGACCTGAGAGGTTTCTCTTCTTAAAGGTCCATTCAACAGCTCCACTATTCGTATTATCAGAATTAAGTTAGATTTAGTTGCCATTAAATACTCTTGTATTCAAAAAAAAAAAGGAACAAACATATTTTAAAATATCTAGTCATGACTTGAGATGCTACATCAGTGTCTTTTATATGAAAACCTGCAAGCTGTCTTCTTCTAACCTTTTTAATTTTGCTCTTCCATAGGGTGGGGAAGGTACAGATGCTGTCACCGGGAAGTGAAGAACATATCAGGCAGAAGAATCTGAATCTGGAAAAGCTGTGTTTAAATGGCAAACACAGGAGAGTTCAAAACCAGCACACACAGCACATCTATCACCAGAGAACTCAACTAGAAAACTGACGAAAACCTGTGATCTTTATTAAAAAAAAAAAAAAAAAAGGTAATTAACAGAATAAGAAATTACTGAAAACATGAAGGGCATTAACTGAATCCAAACAGACCGTATAAAGAAGATCATCAGATGTGTAAAATTACACCTCCAAAGTTATAGCATTGAACACTGCATAATGGAATGTGCACATTAAGCTTGTTTTCTAAGGATTTTTTTTTTAATCTAATCACAGAGATTTTATTATCAATCGTGTATATTTGGGGCTAATTGAAAAAATTCTGTGTGATTTCTTGCTGGATACAAATCATATGCCTTGAATAAGGATTAGCTGGATAACTCACAAGTCCCCTAGGGAAAATATGTTGTACAGACTACTCCTCATAAGTGGGGATTAATATCAAATCCCACAGGAAGTCATGCACTGCAGTGTTTGTTTTCATTTCGCTTTATATTTACTGGCAGTTTATACTGTTCTTTCAGCTTGTGTTTAGCAGACATTGCAGCATGACAGATTTTTCAGCACATGTAATATCATGCCTCACGTTTTGGCCACCTGACAATGTTTCCTAGATATAGCTGTTGTCCAGTGGGTCTCACAAAATTAAATATGGTGTGAACTCAGATTTACCACATGGAACGTGCCCTTTTCAGAATTTTTATTCATCAAACTTTTCCAAACTCAATATGGTACTGACATGGCAGTTGCTACCACTGCTCGCCATTAATCATAGAGCTGATGTTCTCACCCTCAAGCAGTTTCACTCATTTTTTACTCTTGTTAAACCTGAATATATTATTTTCCCTGTATCTGTAGATTCCCTATTTCTTTAGTTTACAGCTTAGTTTATGCCATTTCTAACCAGCTCTGATATTCTTTTTGTACCTTTCCCTGCAATTTCAGAACTCAGTTATTTTTCCCTGTCTCATTGTCAGTCTCACCTTTGAGATCCTAAAACAGTTTCTCATTGATACAACTGTGAAGAGGAAAGAATGTTCCATACATCCCAGAACTGATAATACAAATTCATTTTCCTCTCCATAGCATTCAAATCAGAGGAATTGTGCAAGCTATCAAATCCAGTGTTCAGCATCAGCTAATTTTAGATACTTTTGTCATTGGCACAAAACCAAAGACATCCAACAGCAGAAAGTTTCTTCTAACAGTTTTCTTATACCACTTCCTTCAAAACTTGACTGGGTATGACCTGCACTGCCATGATACAACTTCAGTCACCGCTGCTTTGAATGGAAAGTGAGAGAGGGTGGAGATCTCAAGAGGTCCCTTCCACTGATTTTTTTTCTACACTTCTATTCGTTAACTACAACTAGCCTAATACCCTAAACTGTATCTCTAGTTATGAATTTGTGATTATAGCCATAGCAAGATCTCATTTATTTAGTAAGAAAAGCCTGACATAAGAACAAATACATGAGACAAAACTTATTACTGAGATTATATGAAAAGTCAATCATTACCTGGCAGAGCTTCTCAGGAAAGAAAGGGGAAGAAGATAAAGTGATTGTACTTCTGGTACTTTTCTGATACTTTTATTATATTTTGACATGGAAACCTTTCTACAAAAGCATCAGTAGGGAAAGTACGGGAAGACCTGTTCAGTCACTACAGAGAACTATAGAGTGTGAATGGATAATACCAACTGCTTTACCTACAATAACTGCCAGTATGATAAACAAATCTTCCACCACATAAACTGAGGCTCAACGTTTGTAAGTCCCTGTTTGACTTACTAGTCTTATCTTTATGAAATACTCATATGAATTAATGTTACAACATTGCATACACCATTCATATCCATGCACATATTTACCATCTGAATTCTTGTAGTTTTACTCTTATAGTCTTTTCAAATTATCTGTAAGTTAGGGAAATTTTCTTTCTCAAGAAACTGTCTTGGTCTGCATTACTGAAAGGCTATTGCTAACCCTAACCCTAACCCTAATACCTAATACTGAAAGGTATTGCTACCTTGTACAGGAATCTGCTGCTGCATTTTTTCTGTATGTTATACCTCACTCTCTCCAGAAAAAAAGGACATGAAGGGATAGTATAAATTGAAATACATTTGATTGATAAATGGTTGTGTTTCAACACACAGAAAATGTCCTTGCATTGTAAACAGAAATCTAGTTGTTTATCCAGTGTTTTAACAACCCTGAAAGCTAAATTTTAGGACATAATAATGCATTTCTTCTAATTTAATCGTAGGATAGGTAAAGGAGAGCGAAGGCAGTGACAGACTCCAGCATATGCAAATACATCCTTAAGAATTTGCACTGCAGTCACCAGCACATTCTTAACCTCACATTGCACTGGAAGTGCAAAACATAGAATCACAGAATGGTTTGTGTTGGAAGGTCTTAAAGATCATCGTGTTCCAACCCCTCCGCCAAGAACAGGAATATCTTCGCTAGACCAGGTTGCTCAGAGCCCCATCCAACCTGGCCTTGAACACTGCCAGGGATGGGAAACATAGTAGAAACTTTAACAAAATTTCTGTTCAGCAAGGTCATGTGCAAAACTTCCCTGCAGTGTTCTTCATTCCATGACTGCTTGAAAACCTTTGTAATTTTTATTTAATTATTTATCTTTTATTTTAACTGCTTTTATTGGAAACAACAAGATCAAATTCTTATGGTCACTGTAATCTCTCTCATCAGTGTCGCAAATATCCATCAAAATACTTTGATTGACCAAATTTAAGGGGATAAAGTACAGGAAGGAGGCAAGGAAGATGCAAAGGAAATAGTGCACATCTGGGCAGTTGTTTGCATCTAAAATATTAATGTTGCCTGTGAGCAATCAAAATCACCATTACAGGAAAGCCACAGGTAGAGAAAGTTGCTCCTTGCAGGTTTGAAGTGTCTTTTAAGTTGGTATTTGTTTTTCCAGAGTTGGATTTTCCAGTAGAAATTTTAACCCCTAAGTATTAGAAAAAGACTGGATACAGGGTTGAGAAAATGTATTAATTCATCCACACTGTCAGAATATCTTGTTTTGATCCTATAAAGACAGGTAACAATATTCAAGCCTTGAAATTGTTTATGAAGTAATCAGCATTTAATTTGTTCTGTTCAGAATTTAATTATATACCATGTGCCTTCCTGAGAGGACACTACCAGAAGTATAGCTGTCAAATGGAAATTAATCTGCTAGTAGATGACCACATACTTCATGAATTATACATGAAACTTTGTCTCACAGTGGCTGTTGCTAAAAGACTCTTTCATCACTCTTATGTTTAAACAAACCACAATGGTTTTTAAATATGTCTGATCAGCAGCAAGGAGATTACGATAAAGTGCTAAGAATGACTTCCAAAATAGTATTTCAGGCACATTTCATATTGATGTGTTTCACTGCAATTTGGGTCATGTTCCTCTGCTCTTAGTTGTTAGCAGAATGACGGGCAGACCATTGCATTCACTTTCAAATACATTGATAGCTGGATTTACATTTCTTTTTAAGACTCAGCTTTAGCAAACATGCCTTAGATTTCAGACATAATTCTGTTATTCAAATGGGAGAAGAGTTTGATAGCTATGCTAATCACTTTTATCTGAGAAAACATAACTAATAGCTTGGTTTACATTTGCCTGCATTTATGAGCATAATTTTAGCACATAATTTTATTGCACCATAAAACATAATACTGCATTACTCTGCTCTTAAAAAAAGTTACCTTAGAGTGATTTGTACTTAAACCTTTACCCTACATTTAAATAGCAGTACCATTTTAAAATTGTGACCTTTTAAAAATCAATTTAAAAACCCAAAACCTGTATAGCAATTAATCCTACAAGACAATTATCTGTGGACATAATATTCAGTGAATGTATTTAAGGTAGTCATAGCCACATTGATCATAGGAATGCTTTGAGCCAGTTACTCTCATGTATAAATTGGACTGAATAAGGATAATTTGCTCTTAACTTTGCATCAAACGAATCTCTTAAAATTCTCCATTGCTGTAAACATTAACAAAGCATGTGGAAGAAAAGATGAATGATCCACATAATTTTTAATTTTTTTTTTCTTTTTTTAGTGCTTTCAGCACTGGAAACTGAAAAGGAAATAACGCTTTATATTTTAAAAGGGCCAGTTATTACTTTCAGTGGGACATAAACATAAAGAAAATAATCTCAAAAGATCTCCATTTTGTAGTATTGTACTTAACACTTCCTCTTGGAATAGTCATAACTAATAATAGTATGGAAACTATTTTCCAGAACACAACTATGCCAACTGACACAATATAATGATCTTATTAGTAATAATATGTTGTATATAGATAGCTGTTTCCTCTCAGAATTTGAAAATATATTTCCAAATTTAATCTTAGCATTTCCTTGAAGACAAAAAAAGCAAGGTACAGAAATGCTAGATGCCAAGAAATTATCTGTGACAGAATGTGAATTTTCATTCAGCTCTCATTTGCAAGGACCTGTTCTAAGAAAGATCCTAAAGAGTCAAGCATTGGTCTTATAATTGTCTGCAGCCCACAATGCATTTTATCCCTCACCAAACCAATTCTTACAAAATTAATATCTCCGTTCTACATATATCCAGAAGCTCAACTTTACCTAGATGAGCAAGTCCACATACTTTGTACCTTAGAGGTAAACCCAGGCATGTTAAGGAGATTTTTTTTCCCCTAATATTACTGAAAAAATTGTTTTGAAAAGGCTTGCTTGCTGACTGCAAATTAAACTATAGTACTATGTATTTTTAGTACTTAGCTTGATAAGGGTGTTTTATTTGTTCTTTGATATTGCAGGATCTTGGTGCTCATGTTATACTTCAGATAATATATTGTAGGAACTAAAATAATATGGTTCAATCACTGAGTTGGTCCATGATATTTTCAGACTCTTGTCAGATTGAGGTATTGGGAAATATGCACACAAAGATGATCACTAACCAGAAACATTTTACATTGTACTATAGTATTGTGAATTCACACTAAGAACAAGAGGGAAGATTTGGATATATCATTTTAGTTTAAAGGTAAGGTCTTCTCTCAAAGTGAATCAGAGATCTTAAAACACTAAGAATTTCTAACACAGAAAATATAAACTATAGATTGAAACAGCACATGTAAATTAATTTTCAATTAATTTCCCTACACTACAAAGGCCAAAACTCAAATCTCAGTTTTAAGTAGATCTTCACTGCTTCTGAAGAGAGATGTTGTGACCTAGCTGTCAATGTACAAAAGGAAACTCTCTAAACCCTTCTGATGGTCCATTCAGTGCACATTGCTATGGAGTATGGCACCCATTAGTGGTGCTTCTGTCTCTGTCAACTGCAAAGTTCAATTAAACTAGTTAGTTAACTTAATTCATATTAAGTAAGATGAACTCCACCAATCTTTTCCTTTAAAAAGGCAGTTTCTTGATCACATCATTAAGTATCCTTTTTTTCTATTTTGTTTAGAACATATAGTTCATAGCTTCATGTTTATAAAAAAAAAGCCTTGAAAACACAACAAAAAGTAATTTAACCAGCACAGAAAGAAGAAAGCATATAAGAAGGAATGCAAATAATTCATTTAAATAAAAATGCATAATTCTCAGTTTATGCTATGGCTTCTGTTATTTGAATCCAAATACCTGAAATACTAAATCTGACTTCAAATCTGTCAAAACTGTGGAAAGGATGTGAAGAATAGACTTGAGTATGACAGAAAAGATAAAAAGTGTTGAAAAGTAATGCAGGAAATTGATATTTTTAGTAGTGCAGACGTGACAGTACTAAAAGGCTCATGATAGGGAACAGTAATTTTTAATATGGATGTGTGTGGTATAAAGACTTCCTTCTTGTCCTTTCTTTTCCCTGTTACATCCACAGGAAGGAAGGAAAAGTTAAGTCCTGTTCCTATGAACCAATGTTCTCCCCCCACTCTCCAAAACTGTCTGCAGAATCCAGACTTCAGAAGAACTTTGGTTTTAAGACAGTGTTTCTCCATATGTGTAGAAAGGAGTGATTGTCTATTCTAGACAGGAAAGAGTTGTTGACACTATTATAATCCTACTTTTGAGTTGTTGGACACCTTTCATTCACTTACCATGTCAAACAGTTAATCCTGGAAAGCAGAGTATGGGAGTCACATATGTCAGCAGAGCGTCATGAAGTTAAATTCAAGATTGATGGCCCAGTATTAATTCACATCACTGTGTGAACCATGAAGTGCTGTTGAGGGGATTACACTGGGAAAAAAGCCAAAAATGAGGGCAGGGTATCAGCCCTCATTTTAGCTCCCTAGATATCTTTAACTTAAGCATGTCCAGTACCAATTCCAAAGTCAACAAAATTGTACTTGCTCTGTGCTGTGACGGACACTGCCTTCATACGTCATTAAAAATTACCTATATTTACTAAAGCATTTTATTTGATTGAAGGCTGAATTCTTTGACAAATGGAAATCATAATTTTCTTCAGTACAATATAGTCAGTGCAGAGTTCTTCTCAGAGATACCATATTTCAGCACCAGTGACTTTTAAAAAATGTTCATAATTATATGTCAAAATTTGTCATTGTTAATTAAGACATTTTCAATTTTTATTACTAAAGTTGGAATCCATATTTAAAAAGAAAGCCAGAAGGGACTTCATTGAGCTATTTCCACAAATAAGAAAATTAAGTTCTTTTATTTATTTATCACACGAATGGCTTTAAATTGAGAATATTGGTGGCACCATTTAGCACTGAAGCTATGGGGCCTTTGGGTGGGGCAGAAATCTTTATGTTTTATGTGAGGGAAATCATTAGCTTGGAAACACGGCAACTGTACAGGAAACCTGTACTGCAAGTCTTTTAATAGTCTCAGTAGTTCCTTGAAAAAATTGTTGCAAATCAAACACTTCAAGTTTCTAGATCTGAGTCTTAACTCTGTCCTCAGTGAGCATTATCTATCCATAACGCTCAAATAGGTTTAACATATGAACTCTTAGTGGGCCAACACTTTACCAAAATGAGAATCACAAGCATAAAAAACTTAGTGGTGACTGTTACTTGGAGATATCAAATATCAATGCCTCAAATAATTGCAGCTTCATATTCATATTCACCTGAGAAAATAAAACAATTCCATGAACACGAAAGGTGTGGCAGGAGGATATAAAAGGTTGGCAGCAGGATTGTACAGGGAGTCTATCAGATTTGGAAGTAAAGCTTGAACTAAAGCAAAGATTCCAGAAACCCATTCATCCTGGGGGAGGTGCACTTGTCCATTTAATTTGGTTTTTTTCCCAAGATATGTCCTAGATTCATTTTTTGGGTAGCATTCTCATCACTTAAAATAATCAGACTCTGTAAGATAATAACAACAGCATGTTTTCTGTCACTCTGACTTTCTCCTAGTCTTATTTTTGTAATTGATGAAAATTATCAGAAACTCAGAACTTCAAAATATGTGCATTGCTAGACCTTCAATATAACACAATGATATAATATCAACAGGATAATCTCTAGCTAAGCAGCTGTTCACTTAGCAGTTAATAGTTCATCCATTGCTGTAAGAAGTAAGTTCATGTCCAGATGATGATGAAGCATCCTTTCCAGAAAAGTGGATAGCAGTTGGAGTATAATAAGAATGTAAGGGTATTAAAGAGAAGGAAAATTTGACAAGCCGTTTTGTCCATGATGGACCATCTAATTATTTCCTAAACAGGAAAAACTTTTGCCTTACCTCGTTGGCCACTGTGCACATTCAGCATGAAAAATGCTTCCTGACATCTGTTCTGAATTTTCATCTTCTTTCCATGTATGCTCCTTTGTCCTGTCATTTATGTCAACTTGCAAACAACAACATGAAATGACAGATTCTAATCACTTCAACATTGAAAATTGTCCTTTTTCTTCTTTTTTTTTCGAAGAAAAGGTTTCAATAGCATACTGTTTCCTCCTTCTCAGTTAAGTGTCTTCTAATTGCTATCATGTCACAAAGTTCAATAACACAGGACCAAACAGAGGTTGCTAACTAAGAAAATATGGGCTGCAAGACACAAAGAGTGAAATTCAGATTTTCAAAGTAGAAATTGGACTCATAAGAAACACTGATAGGAAACACTGAATTTCCTTCCCTTTACACCAGACAAAACACACTTTCTAGGGTGATTGCTTATTTGTTGTTCTGTCTTGAATATCTAAAGTGCTCATTACTACTACTAGTATCACTGCTCTAGCACTGACAAAAATAGACTACACAGTCCGAGAGACAGTCACTGTAGGATGTACATGCCCAGTTTGGTTCAAATGCCTGGGAGGGTCTTGAGACTGGAAGAAGATAACAAGCACAAGGACTGTTCCTAGTGTTTTAAAATAAGTAGGATTCCAAATATTGGTCATTTTGGGACAAGGAAACAAGGTTTGCAAATTTGTCAATTAGTCTGCTTTAAATGCAGGCAGTCTCAAAATAAAGTTTCATCATGGAACTGAGGATAAAGCTGAAGCTTGACTTAGGTCAACCTTTTATTTTTCCTCTTCACAATAAAAGCTAAATAAACGTGAGACCAGTTTCAGATAATGTACTTGATTGCAAAGTAATAATAAAAATACTGTTCTTTACATAAACCTATGCAATAGATGCTACTTGCTAATCTCACATATTAGGTCCACATAAGTATCTCTATGCCTGATTTAAGAAAAAGTAAGTTTCACACACAGTATATAAATTATCTTCTGCCCAGTAGCTGACACCATCGTTATTCTGCTTCCCACAAATGAAATACAGGTATTTGAAAGGTTTCTTTTTTTTAAATCTGCAGGGAAACCAATGAAATGTTTGCAGCTGGAACATGCATCTAGCATAACAATAGCTGTGATTGTGGCACTCTGCTGCACTAAGTGTATCTGAACAAGGCTTAGAGTTTTCCTTTCATCTTCTTACATCCTTTCCAAGTGTCTTATACCGCCATCCTGAGAAAAGATTTGTGCTGACAGATCTATTCACCCTCATATAAAGTTCCATAGAGATCCACAGACCTTTATGTACACATATCTCCCAGTGTATTTCTGAAGAAGCCCATCGTGAATGTTCTTCTCCTCTAGCAGAGTTGCTCCATGTTTTCCAGTTAGTTTAGCAGTCACACTTGCAAGATCTGAGTATCTGCAATTTCAGATCTGGCAGAAATTATTCTT
This sequence comes from Climacteris rufus, assembly GCA_013398175.1. Lineage (NCBI taxonomy): Eukaryota > Metazoa > Chordata > Aves > Passeriformes > Climacteridae > Climacteris > Climacteris rufus. Next base: position 1,253,460 of record VZRZ01001597.1, on the reverse strand, counting down.
GGATGTCAGGTATAAAGCAATCAGCACCACAAGAAATGCCCTCTGTGTCTGTGGCTACAGAGTTGGCAGGATGCAGTACAGAAGTGTTGCTGCTGCAGCAGTACTCCATTACAAGTTTAACATTACATACTGGGTGCAGCTGGAGACCCCACCTGATGATCTATCTGCTTCAGTTAGATGTATATTTCTCTAAATACATGAAGACATTAAGTCTCACAGACTTGAAGGCTCTTGGTTTGTTTCTTTTTAATACCTATGATGGGAGATCCTTTGGCAAGAGTTTGTGCAGTTGAAACTGATGATGCAGAAATATGTGTGATCAGAAAGGAATTAGAAAAGTGAAATCATGAGCTGCTTTCCAGGAGCAGCTAAGGGTGTCAAAATGTGTTCATTTCAAAACTAGGTAGGCCTTACCTAAACTGCTTGAACTGCTTAGGTTGTACTAAAACCCACTGCAGTTTCTGATTATTGAAAGAGAATATTTATTTAACTCCATATTATTTCAACACATTGCTAAACAGCATGGACAAAGCACAGCTTTGACCCAGCTCTAAATGGAAATTAACATCTCTATTTTTTTAATTTGACCCAAAGCCTAGTAAATTCAGTAGGTCATTTTTCACAAACCTGGGGTTTTGATCAGGCCCTTTATCATAGTTTTTGAATTATCTTTTGTGACTTATTTAAGAAGGAGCCCTTTTTCAACAGAGAGAAGGACAAGAGAAACAGTTTCATTTACTGCAAAGTCAACATAAGCATTTGATGGAAGATTCACTTTTATCATGAATTTACACATTTATAGAGTATGTCCCCCAGAGAACAAAGCAAAAGGTGTCTAAGTTGCTGCTGAGTTAGGGCCTTAGTCATAAAAATAATACTGTAAAATATTTAGTCTGTAAATAACAATGAGAAGTTAATACAAATGGTCATTGACTTCATTATAGAACTCTTTGGCAATAACTTTTCCAGACTTATGTTAAGCCTTGAGAGAGAACCGTTTCAGCACAGAACCACTCAATCATTTATATGAATGAAAATGAGTGCAAACAGAATGCTGAGATGGCTTTAAGATCACCTCTTTTTTCTTGTATGGAATACCCAGTATAATTACATGTTGCTTGTCAGTTCATAAATTTTGCTTATTACAAAATGGGCATTATTGATAGCTTTTTAAAAGTACTAAAACTAAGCTAAGAGCAGTAGATCTCTCAGCAAATTCAAAACATACTATCTTCCAAACTAATCACTGGCAAAGGGACTGTGGAAAAACTATCTAAGTTTATTGTAAGCCTAATGCAAAAAATTACCATGCGTTTTAGGTTAGTAACTTGGCTTTGAGTTTAGCATGTATTAAGCCACAATGAAAAAAAAAGATAAACTTATTTGGCAAAGCCAGACACTTTTAAAGCCAACATCCTGTAATTGTTTCCTCATTCAGCCTGGCAGCTCTAACAAGGAGAAAAGAGAGATGAGAAAGAAGAAAGACAAGGGGAAAAAAAAAAAAGGAATAAGAAGGGAAGGAAGAAGGGAAAGGAGAAGGGAAAATGGCAAAGCATGCTGAAAAATAAAAAAATGGAACAGAGAAATCATAGTGGTTATCTCATTTGTAGCAAATCAATATACAAATGACATATTTACTCCTTTTCTCCCCCCTTTTAGGCAGCGTTCAACAAAATGAAAAGATGGAAGCTCACTATTCTTGTGGAATAAAGCCTGAATTTAAAAAGTTCTTGGTTTAAATAAGTGCAAACATTGGATATTCTAACACAGTCGACCCTAGCAAAGCAGAAAAGCCAAAGTGATAGCAGGCAGCACAAGAGGACTCGGCCTCTTTGAGATCAGTTGATTAAACATCTCCAAGTGAGATTAATACACACTGGGAATTTCCTTATTTAGAACCAGAAAGAAATAAAAGTGATCACAAGGAATTTAGAGCTGCCATTCTCATTAAAATAAGGTTAGGGGGTGACAGACACAAATAGGTATAATAAAGGGAGGGGAAATCTGACAAAGAAGAAATTAATATTTGTTATTGGATTAAAGCTAAACATTCTCTGAGAACACTCAAACTACTTTTACCTCTTTTGCTGCTGTATTGTTGCCAGTCCTGAGCTAATACTAAAAAAAAGCCTATGAGGTAGCTACTGATCTGGCTGGGAAACAATGTCCTATTCAAAGTTAGTATCTGTTCTAAGTATCAAGCAACAAAATTAACTGTCCTCTGTAGAGAAAGGTAAGAGAACATTTTTGTCAACGTCAAGCCAGGAAAGTAATTTTGTATTGTCCTATGAAGTTAACAAAATAGAATACACAAAAGTATTTTTAAAGTGTATATAACTTTAAAACCTTCTAAATATCTTAACAGTGTGCTTGGCTACACTTGTGTTTAGGAAGCAATATTTTACATGCAGCAGTAGATTTTTTTACAGCTTCAAATCCAAGGACAGGGCTGTACTCCATCAAGAAATTACCACATCAGACTTAATGCCACTGTGAAAGCACCAAATGAAATTTGTCAGTATTCACAAAATGACCCGATAATAAGGTTGTGACTCAACAGGTCCAATGAGGGCAGCTGTGTTCAGAACAGTTGTATTTATGAAGCCATTGACACATGGACCCTGTGTCAGCTGAGTGACAGCTGGAAAAGCCTTTGGTTACAAAGATTTTAGAGGCACCAGTCAGAGGAAGAAAAGAAAACAAATTCAAAAAGGAAGACTTGGGCTCACACTATTGGCCTTTTCATCATTCTGGTGATCTAAAAAACCACCAGAGTACTCTATGAGGCAACAGATAATCATGTAATAAAGGCAAATTATCTGCTGATACACCAGAATCAGAGATAAACTCTCCATATTTCCATGCTAGCAATCCAAGAACAGAAAAGTACCAATATGTAGCCTAGTAAGAAGGTTAATTTTCTCAGGATACACCACAAATAATACATCTGGACCAAGAACAAAGACTGCCCCAGAAGTGAACAGCAGCAGTGTGTTGGGACACATGTCCTAGAGGCAGGTTTCTTTGTGGATGGTGTGCCTGAATTTCCTTTCCCTGGCAACTAAGGCACAATGGACAGGAATTCACACGTGCCCACAAAGCCCAGGTGTCTGGAGATCTGTCCTTCCTTTTGCCTCTCACTCAGCAGTCAGGGGAACAGGGGTGATAGAACACTAAAAATCAGCCTTGCCAGCTACTTAGATTTGTCTCCTGTGAAGTCTCTTCAGCTACAGAGTGGCAGCCAAACCAAACTGGAAATTTGACTAGTTTTTTTATGTACTTTGGGACACCAAACCAGAGCAAAGAGTTGACACACTGTTGATACATCAGCTGAGTTGCCTCATTAAGAACGATGATGTCTGTTCAATTTTCTATTATTATTGTTAATTTTCCTTAGATATTTGTTGATACTAGCACAAAAGTCTTAGAGATCTGTAGATGCCTCACAGACTTTCACCATCTTAAATACGGTACTTGTCATTTTCTACTCATCTGGTGCCATTCACATACTAAAACGCCTTCAAACAAGACCTGCAGTCCTATTTATTTCAGTGTTCTACACTGAAGAATATCTAGTTTTCCCAGTCTAAACATATTCTGCTCCTTCAATTTTAGTTCGGCTTCGGTTAATTTCCATACTACTCTTCCCTAGTTATTTTGCCTTTTTTCTCTGTATTAAACAGCTTCCTTCTTATTGCTATTACTTCCAACTTGATAAATATTGTTTCTAGCTTTGTTAAAATAGAGTATAGTCACGCAATTGAATACTTACCATGAAGTCAGTATATGAATCCTGTCATTTACACAGAATCTTATGCCACTGCCAAATTATATTATTAACAAAGATCCTCTGTTCTTTACCTGTGTTGAAAACTGAAAACATTTTGAATGTCATTCACAACCTCCTTTTAAAACACTTTTTCAGCACACATTTACAAGGTTTGAAATACTAGTTTTTGTTTCAATAGAGAAGATTAGTAGAATCAGATATGTTGAATTTCATTACAGAGCTGATAACCTCAGAGGACTCATCTCTGCAAAAGTTTATCTTGTAAGTAAATCCCACAAAGTGTATAAATGAAAGAAATACCAGGTCACACTAAAATGTTTAGTAACTAACTAAAAAAAAGAATAAAAATACTTGATGGTAAAACCCCCTGAAATCTAGGAAAATAACCCCTTTCACAAAGAAAAATGTCCACTTCCTTAATTTTGAAGATCTCCTTACAAAGAAGCCCATTCTTAACTAAGAATTGAGCTGACTAGATGACAATCTAGGCACTGGCCTCTGAATATGCAAAACAGAACATGCAAAAACTTGTTAAACCTGTGGATTTATATCATTAAGATTTGAAGTCAGAAGTCAAAGATGGGCATCCTTTTCTTCAAAAAGGTGGAGTATGGACAAGAAAAACACAACAGCAAACACCATGCCAAAGAGAGTGTGATGTCATCAACTGTCTAAGAAGGATTGTAGGATTTTCCATGGAATGGGATTGAACGCCAAGACTTAATGTATTTTGTAAAACAACCTATGTTAACCCTCAAGCTGAACTAAAAATCAAAAAAATAAACTGATGAGAAAGGGATTTGGCTTGGCAGTAATTCTACAGCCCTGCTAGTAAAACAGAAATAAAAATACCTCACAGAGAAAACGAAAAGTGGATATTTTGATAGTCTTTACAATCTAAAGTAGTTAGGCTATGTTGTTTGGAGATGGGGTCCTCTTCAAAAGGAATCATAGTGGTCCACCATGACCAAATCTCTAAACCTGCTGGGGAGATACTGGTTTTGCTGTTTCAAGGGGTGTTGAACTGGTCTCCCATAAACTGGAGTGGTATAAGTAATATGATTTGGTCGGATTTATGACTCCAGAATAGGCTCTGCTTGGAATAGAACACAGGAATAACAGGGCTCAGTTCTCAGGCTGGTGAAAGGTTGTTCTGGTTGACAGCTTATGTTAACAGCTTCTGTGCTGGGAGTCTGGCAAAAGGCTTCAGGGAAACTGTCTCTTTGCTTTCATTTATATTTTATATATGTTACATATACACACAGAGAACACTGCATGTATTAGACCATAATTTTCTGTCACAATCGTGGTCATCACACTATGTATGTGAGTAGCCAAGGCTAAGAAGGGATATTTCAGATCTTATTTAATAGTCTCCATTCTCATGTTCTGGCAAAGACATCTGAGGTACATACCTTACAATGTTAAGCAGTGTTCCCTATCATACAGCAGATACCACTTCCAGTGCAAATACATGTGCTTACAAGTTTAATGTTAGCTGTCAGTAGGTACTCAAGCATGGAAAGTTAACATTTGCTTTCTATCAGGATTCACGTGACCAGTGCTCAGTGGATTGAGTGTTGGAGAAAAGCAAGCACAGAAGGTCCTTGACACCAGAGTAATAAAGCTTTTAAATTTAAAATAAAGCTTTACAGATGTTTTGGCATCTCCCCAACATAACTCAAAGAAAACAACAACAAAACCAAGAAAATAGGCAGGTAGTTAACGAATTAGGAATGTTTTTCAGTTGCACATCAGTTCAAGGCATATTCATCTGGTAGCTGACTGAAAGCCAGGAATAGCTGATGTTGCACACTGGGATACTGTGGACATTGCTCGGTAGCAGTCCCTCTAGAAAAGACAGAAGGATCCAAGGCTGGTTCTATACTAGTTTACAACAACAGGATTTTAGGAATATGTGAAAACAACTGGGTGATCCCACAAGGATCACAAATAAATCCAACATCAGATCCAATCTAACATTTAGGCCACAGAAACCTGAAATCCTCATGTGGAAACAGCTTTCCTTTTCACTTGCTCAGAAATTTTTTGTATTGCAAGCTATCAAAAAAAGTTTTCACAGACTGAATGTGGAAGTTTTCAAAGTGTTAGCATGTTAAAAATTCAACAATAAAAAATTCAATGCCAGTCAAGGTTAAACTGGCAGACAAAAATAAAATGCAGGACTGTGAGCTGGCTACAAGTAGTCAGCTGAAAATCTGAGAAGTGAACAGAGTTTAAACACTAATTTAGCAGTGGTGACAAAAAAGGAAATGAAAGGTTAGGAATCTTGTAGCTGAAAGGGTAGTGGTCAATACCTCAAAGACAAATGGCACCTGGTTGCAAGGAAAACTCCTCAGGGGCTACTGCTTGGGCTTTGGTGTTTAGCATCCTCATCAGTCACTAAACACAGTGTGTGCTCTCACCAGCCTCACAGGTGACTCAGAGGTCACTCCTCAAACTGTGGGGAGCAGTTGTGTGCTGCAACATCAGGGACACATCAAAAACCTCAAGAAATAGGCCAACATGAGCCTCATGAAATGGAAAGATCCTATGCTAAAATACAGCCTGGCAACCATCTGACCAGAAATGAGCTCTGCAGAAAGGGAATTGGGGTGTCAAGTTTACATGAGTGCAACCACCTAGTAGTCTGCATTAGCAAAGATATAGCCAGCAAGGAAAGGGAAGCTATCCAGCACTTGAAAGTCTACACGTGGAGCACTGTGTCCATGACACTTTTGTCTCTCTGAGAGAGATTAACAAATGCTTGAGAGTCCATAAAAAGGCCCCTAATACAATTAAGTGCTGGAGAAAATTATACAGAAGACACTGAAGGGAAGATTAGGGTGGGTTCTAAGTGCAGTGTTTCATTGCCCAAAAACAGGCCATGGAGAAGATGGATTCAATCTCTTCTCACAGCAAAATAATGAGATGCAATAGTTTAAAAGTTGCAACGATGGAAATTAACATTAGATATGGGAAAAAAAATGGAGTGGTTGCTTTTAAGCACTGCAACAGGCACCCAGAGTGCCTGTGGAATCTTTATCTATGGAAATTTTGACAAATCAAGCGAAGAAAGCCCTGAACAGTCTGATCTAACTTTCAGGTCAGTCCAGACTTGAGCAGGAGGTTGGATTGGATGACTCCACGTGTCACTTCCAACCTAAGTTTTTCTGCAATTACACGAACTATGAGGAAGAGAAGTAACCATGTTAAAAGTATTATTACTCCACCATACAAATTAATTTACTTATTCCTCTTTTACATGGAGACGTTTGGCTCCCAGTCTCAAAAAGGGGTATTTTAGAACTAAAAACAGTTCCTTCCATACCTAAAGTGACTGATTGCATTAGAAGTCTCCATCTCGAAAGACAGTGTTTACAAGATAGTATGAAGATACAACATGATGCATGGCAAGAAAAAAACAGATAGGAATAATTTGTTTACTTTTTTCTAATATAAGTATGAAGAATACCAAACAAAACTAGAAAAATTAAGTTTACAAGCTCAAATCCAAACAAATGGTGGTTCTTCATGCAATGAATGGTAGACCAGTTGAGTTTTTTTTCAAACAAGAGCACACCAACATCTTAAACTTTAAAAAAGTAAATACACAAACTTACTAAAGAAACATACAGTATGAGGCTCAGGAATGATGAGCTTAAAAACAGATACTAGGAAAAAAAATGGGTTAGAAATCTCATACATGTTTTTCCTGTTCTTATTCTATGCTGGAGCTTGTTACCACAGTTGAATGAAGGATACTAGACCAGATAGACCTTTGGCTTTAACCAGTGCTGTCATTATGATAATGTCCTACAAGGTTCCTAACCTTGTCCTGGCCAGCCACTCACAGCTCTGCAACTTTTGAGTTTTAGCTATCACTAAAAATATTTTTTTTTGTGAGAGATTCCAGTAATGCACACACATGAACGGCAGGTGGATAACTCACAAAGGATTTGATACACAAGCAGCATTTTGGTTGCATGTTCTATGATATCAGATTATATACTTTTTTTACATAAATATTTTTATATAGCTGAAGTACATAAAAAATATGAAACACCAGAAGGTGAAGACACGAATAAGCTTGATAGAGATACACTGATTTATATAAAACAGATATCTGAGACACAGTTTAGAGCAATAAACCCACCACTGATTTATATACTGCCACAGCAGGAAAAATCACAGTAGAGGGTGTACCCAACATACCTCGTAGACAGAGAGATGATTTGACACATGAAGCAAGTCAAAAAGACTGCACCAAATACTGGATGTATGCAAAAACACAGCTCATGTCTGTTGTGTTAATCTGCAACTCTTGCCACTTTTATTTTACATTAAAGCATGATCAGGCAAAGTTGTTAGAGATGAATGGAGCTGATTATCACCGATTGTAAATGCACTAATTAACTCAGTTTTATTTGTTCCAAACCTCTATTAATAATTGTTCCAAAGATTTGGGTAGGCATATGCAATTTCACATTATCAGAGGGAAATGTAGCATTTCTTCCCTTGCAATGTTCAAGGCCAGGTTGAGAAACCCAGTCTAGTGGAAGGTGTCCCATGGCAGGGGGATTGGAACTGGATGATCTTTAAGATCCTTTCCAACCAAATCCATCCTATGACTCTTTGAATAATGAAGAGACAAGTAAAAAAAAACCCTAAACTAACAAGAACAAACATTTGGCAGAGAATAAATGTACCTAAAAGAGGCCACTTTTCAATCTAAGCAACTTGTAATCACATTAACCATCCTGACAATTCAGACAATGAGAATTTAGAGTTCAATCCATAAACAATATCTAAATGAGAGGTGCAAAATCATGCCACAGCTCTTTCATACACCAGCCAGGGACACAATGTTTGTGCTTTGCAGGAAAAAAAAAAAAATATTGAAAACCTGTCCAGATGTTCATGATTCTGGTTTCAGTGAGGAAAAGGTGCCATTGAGAATCAATCATAAGTCTGGAAACACCTTTATGTGTAAAAGGATGACAACATAGGCACAGTTGGGACTTAAACAGGGCATGATTCGTTTGCTGTTGTTATATGGTAGCTATGTTTATACCAGCACTTACTTTTCAAACCCTCATGAGCCATAAATATTTTCTCCAACCTGAGACTAAGGTCTGTCATGGGGTCATAACTCTTTCACCATTTCTGGACAAACATGTACCAAACTGGCAGTTATGCATGTCTGAAAAGAAGTTTTTTTGCACTGAAATGTTTTTAAAGACTTTTATCTTGGAAAAAAAAATACAGTGCTGGCATCTAAAAAGGCCCTTGGCAAAACACAATCCTGTAGTCTGCTCTACTGTCTGTGTTAGCATTTCCAAAGAGAAGCCAACAGTCTAGTTATGCTACTGAGATTTCTATAATCACAGTAACATTTTCTTCTCAAATCTTCTGAGGGGAATTCACAACTCAGAATAGACATAGAAATTTATTACTATCAAAAAAACCTTTTTTCTCTTTTTATTTCTTTTGAACTGCCTGTGCAGAGATGTTAATGAACTCTCTTTTCCATATCTATGTGTTGTTTCAGAATTTAGTAAACCAAGTAAGGTTCAACCTAGAGCTCATAACAGCTTAAGTTCTGAGCCAGATACAACTTTAATAAGTTGATCCTGTAAATATCCTTGAAAAAAAGCAAATACAAGAAAGCAAATGGCAATGATTTAACTTTATATTTACTGCATGTTTTCTTGATTTGGTTTCCCCACCAGCTTGGTATATCTCTAGGCATTGCAACAGAGATGTACCAGACCTTGTGAAGTCAACTGTGCTTCTGCAGTGCCCTTTTATTTTCCAGTTTATCACAGAGGACAAATAAACCACAATGAAATAAAACACTATGCAAAATCCTCTCCTCTCTCAATCACTTACAGGACCACGTCCTCAATCTGATGATCTCCATTTAAAGTATGTCTTCTTTAATAAAATCACATCAAATTAAAAGAAGGAACACAGAGACACTAAGCAGTAAAGACAGCTGATGTATGTTATATTATTAATGGGACAAAAAGCAAGAGCAAAATCCAATAATCATGGGCAAAACCACCTGTAGGATACAGAAGGCACAGAAAGCTCAGTCTGCTGGACAACTTACTAATTTACCTCCTTTTAATAATGAAAGTAACAGGTTATGCAGCAGGTTGCTTTAAAAAGAGACCTCACTGTGCCTGTCCTTTCACATGTCTAGCCTCTCCAACTGTGCTCCTTCATTCACAGCCTAGAGGAAAATTAATTATTAGGCAGGGGAACATAAGTCCCTTACACTCTGCTTGTCATGTCACAGTCCTTAACACATTAGATTTGGGGGTCTGGGGAACGACTAAGCTTCAATGAACATATTCACATTCTTAAAATCAAATGTGTACACACTTTACTGTACAGAGATATATTATTTGGCAACTTGGAAGACTACCTTTGTTTGTTGGAAGCTGCTTTTACCCTTCAGCCACAGAAGAATGAGTCAAAATAACACAGAGGATTTAAGATCACAAAAGATGCTCTGGGTTTCCTAGGAAAATGTACCTAGACCAATGTGATGCACTTTCAGAAAACACAAACACAAGGTGAAAACATACTTAGGAAAGAGATGAGGAACAGATTCTCTAAGACATTTCCCCTTCATCTCCAACTACTATTGACTATAAACCCCTCAACTTCATTAATGCAATCAGAAGTCCTGTAGGTCCTGAAATTCCCTCAGAAGAAAATAGAGAACATTTGTAAACATCTTCTTTGTAAGCTGGATAGTAACTTTTCTTCTGGAAAAGATGGATGCAGCAGGCCTTGAACTTTCTAGGAGGTGCTAGAAAACACCCTGTTGCATCTTTATCAAAATTACAGTAAGAAGAATGGCTAAAGTAAACAGAAATCTTTACTTTTGTCATCATTGTTCTGTGCCTTTTCACATGAGAGGACAGTACAGATGTCTGTGTGGCTTCCACTGGTTTACACACTTGCTGTCCTGAGTCTTTTTCCCAGCCTACAGATGATACTCTCATCTAGTCTTATTGGGACTCTGAGCAGTCCATGGTATGTCCAGCCAGACCTGCAATTTCTAATAACCATTACAATATTTAAAAAGCAAAAAAATATGTGTTTATTGTGATCTCAGTATTAGTGGTCTCTGAATTTTATTCATAATAAATAGTAGGAGTAGAAACAAACAGCAACCAATGATCCAATGCTACAGAGACTACAGACATTTAGAAACAGAAGCCAAATTGATGTCAAATATCCTTTAGACACCAAAAAGGAAATGGTGGTCCCTGTATTGATCAGGGCCAAACCATCCCCAGAATGTAGATGTCACAGAGTTGGAATGCAGTGGTCTAGTTCAGCAGAGAACAGTTTCAAACTGGAAAAAGAGAAGGAACACTGTGTTAGCAGAGACTGCAAGGCAGTTCAGACTGCAAGGCAGTTCAGACAAGCAAATGTTGTAAATCTTGTAAATCTGGCTGGAATACAGGGATGAAATGCCTCCATGTTTGCAAAGAATGCCACAGGATCTACGGGGACAGAGTTCCGCTAGAGTCTGTGTTTCACATGTGTTCATCACCATATAGAAATACACACATTATTATTTGTAACCACAAAATTTAGTCATTTAGATAAGAAAATATTTACCTGGGAAACTAAAAACAGCACACAAACTGAAGATTCAGTTCATTATTTTACCAGTAGTCAGAGTTAAAATCTTACCTCTTTCCTACATAACCTTGCCTTACACTTTCTTTAAGTTTCAAAGTTGCTGATTTCCCCCATTCTCAATAATGGTTTATTACACATCCTTTTCTAGCATGAAATAATTTTGTGAAAAATAAACTAAGCATGAATTTTATTTGGGTTACAAAAAGGTCTGAATCATTTATAACTGAATTAATTGCTAGAAAGGCTTATGAGCAGCCAATTAGTAATATTTGTATTTGGATCTGCCAGTTGGCCCAGAACTGAAAATGAGTATTAGTTTTGACATAAAGGCTGTAGTGTTCATAGATAAAAAAACATTTAATCAATATCAAGAATATCCTTGAGAATTACTGTCTTGAATGGAACATGCCTGATAACTGGCCAGATAATTCTAGTAACCAAAACTGCCTAAGATATTTCCCAACTACTGATTCAAAAAGTGTTCCTACATTTTTCACACAACATCCTAAAGTCCTGATTTTTTTTTTCCATAATGTCCTGAAAAGGTGTGAGGAAAAAATGGTGCCACACATGAAGCCTACATAGGGGTCAACGAACTGTTAATTTGTGTCCATTACGTTTCCACATGTCATTTGGTGTTCCACTTATCCACAAGCAGTAAATGAATTTCAAACTAAATTAATTATCTTGAGAACTCTAAGTAAATTCTGCAAATGACCAGGTAACAAATGTGGCATAGAAATGCTTCTGATGTCCCACAGAAGCATCCTTTCAAATACTAGTAAGGAAAACACACATGTTCAGTCATCATTGATTACAAGATGGAAATATGGGTTGGGATGTACCTATAACACATGACTTCCAGGGGGAAGTGTGTCACTCAAGTTATTCTTCTTCCCTCCACATCCTTTACTCAAGCAGAATGGGGCATCAGAGGAAATTCTGCAATTTCTGGAAAAAGGAAGGTAGTTTTCAGCTGCTTTTGTGACTGAGTAAAAGACTGATCCACAGGAACCTTATATTTCCTTTGACTTGTCAACGTCCCATCATCCAAGTCTAACAAAATTAAATATGAGATGAGAAACAAAATGAAAGGGAAAGAATAAGCATTGACAAAAGAGTTCAGTACAGTCAGAAATGTGTGTGTCAGGCAAGCATCTCTCAAGGAGATATTCTTGTAGCTCCTGGTCAGAATGTGTATTTTGTGAGTTATGGCAATTTCTAAATTTTTCACTTAATAAAAAAGTAAGTAATTGCATAATATGCCAAGGCACAATTCTGAGCTGTCCTCAGGCTCACATTCCTGGATTGTGTGCTTTTACTCTTTCTTGAATGTTTTTTAACACTGAGTTGTTTTTAAAAAGTATTTTATATTCTTTACTAGAGACTATGCTCTCTTTCAGGTTACAAACTTCAGGAGAAGTTGTATTGCCAAAGGGTTTTTTCAGAAATTCAAAGTAGTATATTTTGCCCATGAAGAATGCATTCACACTTTGCTGAAGTAAATTACAATAAAATTCTATATAATTAGGATATGATCTATAATGCATTTGTACCGGTAAGAAATGCTAGAAAAAGGAAGACAGTAGAACATTGTGTAATGCTTAGAGGAGTATTTGAAAGCTTTTAAGTTAAGGATCATTTAAAACAGATTTTAATTAAGGATTTTTCTTTTTTTATTACATATTAAGGTCTCTTAGAGCATAACTTCCATAAATAGTCGAGAATAAACTACATTCAGACCTACATATAAGCACATTTCCTGGCACAGACAAATGAAAACTGTGATTGCTGACATCTCTTTGAAGGAAGGTTTTCTTTTTTTTTTTTCATCCCAGCCCTTGTTTCATTTATATGGCTCTGCACACTTTTTTATTTTTAATTATCCTAAGGAAAAGAAGGGGTGGAGGGAAAGAGATCTTTGTTTTCCAACTGAGAGAGTGAAATACATTCCAAAGCTGCTTTTGTTTTTAATTTACAGAAGCCCTCATGTCTAATCTACTAAGCCAACAAATAATCTGTTTGCCAGGTTTTACATGAGAGTCGTGAAAAGTGCATACAGTTGCTGACTTTATTCTTTTTTTGGATACAGATTCATTCTCTGCCATAAATTTGAAAAGATCCTCTTGGAGAACTTTCCACAATGAATTTATTTTTAACTATGCATTTTGTTTCCCAGGAGGTATTTCATTTTTACCCACTTACTTGAGTATCTTTAGCTCTATTTCTTAATAACAACAAAATGGGTGTGTTTCCCTATCTGAAAGATAAAATAGTTTGGTCTGTACCCTTGTTCATGAAAGCAGCTGTTTAAAAGAATAAAAAAAAAAGTGTTCCCCTCTAAAAATAAAAGATACAGAGCAGATGACCACTCCCACATATTTCTGTACTCAGAAAAAAATACTTTATCCCTGTGTTCTTTTGTTCTTTTGGAATAACCTTAATCCTACATGTTCTAATATATAAGGTGACTCTCAGTGTTTAGAACTTAATATTTATCCTGAGATCCACCAAAAAATCCACATAAAACTACAGTGTCTCTACACTGCTGTAAATATCTTCTGAGAAATCCATGTGCACAGGCAAGACAGAAAGTATTTTGCAATGAGGTTTTTGGATGGTATGAACTACAGTGAGGAAAATCCTTCTGATGTGGAACAGTGCACCAACACAATTTATTTATTCCCTCTTTTCCATTGGGATACATCTCCTCCACTAGACAACTATAAATTTAGCACAGCCGTACCAATGAACTTGAAAGATGCAAAGAGCACTACTGAAATAGCTGCCAGCTTACCCAAAACTAAGTTTTGCTGGGATATTCATAGGCAAGGCCAGGGCTCAGAATGCACTGTGTTCCTTCAGAGATGCTCCCTCTCTTTCTCTAAAGGAAAATGGGGCTTTAATTACACCGAAGCTAATAACACAACTACTCCTTGTCTTAAAAATGCCTCATGAGTGATGACTTAAGGGTATTCAAACTTTACTCAGAAGTGAAACTTCTATTGAGAAGAAAAGGGATAAAGATGAAAAATGTTCCAGATAAACTCTTGTGCTCCAAGATGTGCATCTTCCTTCCACACAGTTTCTCTATCCACAGGGACTAGCAAATGCCTTCCACTTCATGCCCATTCCCAGAGCATTGTGCTGAATGCTAAGAAGACCCTGGTTATATGACTTTAGATGGGATGAACCAAAGAAAATTAACAAAGAAAGAGAGACTAGAAATAGAGATAATACAATGGCCAAGACCACCTATTTAATAGGTTAGAATTGTGAACAAGAATTTTGGAAAAGTATGGAAGTATTACCAAAAATTTAAATGCTACATCTTAAATCTATGCTATTTTTAAATATATATATAGATGGATGTTTAGAGTCCCAACCCTTGGGAAGCAGTCAGTAACTTATATCAACTAGACAAAAGGTGTCTACCAGCTGTTGGTAAAAACAATATGGCCATATCTCTTACTGCAGAATTGTAACTGTAGCCATATACAGCATTCTTTAGTTCAAAACAAAATTTTAGGTATTTCTTTAAATTTCTTTAAGGATACAATAGTAAATAGAGCTTCACAACCAGTGTTGATTTTAAATATATTTCAGATTATCCATTTATTTATATGGCTATGAATTCTCATTTTATTCAAGGGGTTTATTTCATCAAATACCTTTCATTTACTTTATTCATGTTGAGTTCTGTATTACTGTACATGTCAGTCTGCTCCTAGGCTGTTCAGAAAACTAGGAGATAATCTGTGACAGTGAATTTCAGAATTTAGATTGTCATAATTTATCCCAGCACAAAAGATGCAGATTTTCAAAATTTGTTAACCAGTATCCCAAGAATAAACAACCCACAATCCAGAATAAATTATTTTTCTTCACTTATCTACTGGGTCCTTCTTGCAGAACCACCAGTGCCTCTTCACAAAGTAACTCCTTCCTAAAATCTCCATCTCTCAAATGCCTACCTCAACTCTCTCGACTGAAATAAGGAGATGCAATTCCTCCTCATACCCACTTTTTGCTATGAAGGAAGACCACCATTCAAAGTAATTTGCACCTAGGACAACATGGACGATATAAATTGAGGTATCCACCTCTATTCTGTGTAGCTTACCTCCATGATAGAGCAGCCTCAAATGATGCTGATGGCTCTCGCATAACAAGAGATGGGAAAAAATTATCTCAATGGAGAACTGTGGCACATGGAGAGTCAAGCTGTAGGTTGGAACACGAACAACTCAAAGGCTTGGCATTGCCCCCATTCCCCATAATTACTATGACTGAGAAAACTTGTATTGTCCTGCAGTTCCCTCCGTTGCATCTTTCTGCCAAAAACCAGATGGAATGACTACAAGAATTTGGTTTGCAGAAAAACATAGTTTTCTATCACATGCTGCCATTAATGATGCATTTGACTGTGTTCGGCAGCTCCCAGGCCACACTCATATCCAAAGACTGTTTAATACAGTAATGCAGCCTGCCGCCTCTGGCATGCAGCTCCTGGTCAGGCTGCTGTGCCTTTCATTTAAATTTATTTTCTTTTCATCTCCTGCCTTTACATACCCCTTGAGGCACATGTTCTCAAAAGTGAGAACCACTCAAATATAGTTTACATTACCCCACAGAACACTATAAAGAGGCAAGAAAATTGTCAAGCAAGGTGACAAGATTCACACCAAAAAACATTTTGTAAACTCTCGGAGATGTTGTCACAACAAACCCAGAGGAAAAATTTTACTTCCTTGGCAGTCAGTAATGGAGAAGGCGACAGGAGAGCAGAAAGAGAAAATGAAGACTCCCACATGCACTTGGGATGCTTTTATGATCATCAGCTTTGTCTATACTTAGGCTGCTAGATGATTTATGATCACTAGTCTCTATTGCCAGTGCAATTGTTCACTTCAATTTTGTATGTTCCTTGATGGGCTGGTTACATTTTCACAGATGCTATCATCACACTTTAACTGTAATAATCATGTTGGAATTGTGCTGTTACTATACTACACTGCCAGCCAGCTCTTCTACAGTGAGATGTCCAATGCTGATGAACAGTGCAACTGTCTGAAATCAAGCCTAGAAACTCCTTTCTTAAAATGTTTCTTAACGAGTGCTTCTTTGTAGGGAGTGATTATTTCCAAAATCTGGTGAAAGGAAATATGATGGAAAGAATAAGTGCCTAAAAAAGTGGCAAATTAGGGTATGGACAGACAACTGCAACCTACAGTTAGCACAGCTCAACAATTTCCAATTTCCTCCCTTACTAGCTGAGCTGCATTACAGTGTCAGAGCACACTTCTGGTTCACTGCTACTGAAAAGTAGATTATTTTAACCAATTCCTAGTTTTAATCAAAATATTCTAACTTGTAATACCTCTTACTTTTGAAATATAGTCAGTTAGAAGCATACACGCAAGCAATTAGCAGCAATTCCTTTAGTTGTGAAAGCTTAATTACTTGCCTCTCCCTGTGTTCTAAATTTCCACATCATTCATTCTAACCAGTGCTGGACCACAATGTCCACAATCCTAAAGCACTGACAGCTCTCCTATGTGCTTTACACAAATAAACAGCAATATTATATCAAATTTTCAGCTGTAAGTTGGCATCCTCACCAGTCAGTGGGACTAGATCAACAGCAGTGTCTCTGCTTGTGAGATAAGACCAAGGGGCACAATCCTGTGTCTGTGCTCAGGCCCAGCTTCCCCCACTGTCCTATTTATCCCAAGAGACCTATTGGAGCTTCCTCCCTCCTTGGGCACCAAATTTCCTTTGCAAAGAGAATCCAGGTGCATGAGGGGACTGAGCACAAACACAGACAGCAGTATCTAGAATAAAACCTAACCAATATATTCAAGGTTTTGAGGCTTAAGAGATAGGAGGGACTGCCAGTGCAGGATGAAAATTAGCACATAGAATCATAGAATGGTTTAGGTTGGAAGGCATCACTCAGTTCCAACCCCCCTGCCATTGGTAGACACATTTTTCACTAGTTCAGGTTGCTCAGAGCCCCATCCAGCCTGGCCTTGAACACCTCCAGGGATGAGCAATCCACAGCTTCTCTGGGCAACCTGTTCCAGTGCCTCAGAGCTCTCACAGTAAAGAATTTTTTCCTGATATCCAATCCTAGTCACTTTCAGTTTGAAGCCATTCCCCCTTGTCCTGTCCCTGTGAGTTCTTGGAAAAAATCCCTCTCAAACTTTCCTGTAGGCTCCTTTCAGGCACAGATAGGCCACACTTACCTTTTCTTTTTTTATTCTTTTTTTCTTTTTCTTTTTTTTAACCTTTTATTTACTCTTCACTCAGGACAATTTTTTACAAATTCTTACTTCCAATGGCATTTTCATTATCTCAGATGGGTTTAACCAACTGATAATGCTTTTACCATTTTTTGAAACACAAATGTTAGTGTTCAGGTCTTTTTTTTAAGAAACATATTCACAACCTACATACTTGTATAAGAAGATGTTTCTTCATAGGAATTAATTCAACTGCAATAAACAGCAATTTACTCAAAAATGTACAGTAGCTTGAGATCAGAATGTATAGCACAGAACGTATAGCATGGGGACAGTGGCAGGACAAACTCCTTCATGCTGCTCTCACCTGCTGTTTACCCTTCTATGTTTCCAAATGCTGGTTTCTCCCTTGAAAGCTATAATGCAAAAGATTGTTCTGAGAAGCTTGTGGTTCTGCACAAAGTGTTAAATGTTCACCATCACTAGCATGAAGTTACTTAGGATCCTATTCCCCTATGTGAAAACTCATCCCGACCCAGTCAAAAGGCTGTCCTATGTTGACTTGGACTGAAACTACCAAACTCTGAGTATGAACAAATGGTTATGAATTACTACTCCGAGTAACATCAAGGGGCCTAGAAAGTAAGCAAATGAGGCAGAAACTCTACAACACATCACAAGGCAAACAATGCAAGCTAAACAATATACGCTAAAGAAGTGGTCAGCTTTTCAAAAATGTTTTCCTTATTTTTAAAATCGTGATTGCTGCTGTCCTTTTAATCTTACAAACGTTTTAGGGGCATGATGCTCTGTGACACTTAATGGGAAACCAGCTCTTTTTTTAGCTCGGATAAGAATGGCACTGCTGTGCAACCACTTCATGGCCCCTGTGAAAGCATTAAGCAAGGCACAGAGAAATCAGTCTTCCTGCTTTTTGAACACTATTCTCATCAACAAAATCATCTGGAGCTAGTCTGGTAGTAAAATATGCTAATAGGGAGATCACACTGCTTATGCAGCACTAACTAAATTGTTCTGTACTGCATTTGTTTCAGAGCTGACAAAAGACAGCACCCCAAACAAAAAAAGCCCAACACAAATTCCTCCTCCCTCGCCCACAGTTACCAGCCATCACCGTGTCAGTGGTGCCATTACAACTTTGCAGCAAACTAGATCACTAAATAATCTTGCTTAAAGCAGCTAGATTGAGATAGAGGTGGGACATTTGCTTTGCTTGCTTCTTTCACTGAGGACCAATCCAATTCACAGCATGGTCACACAAAGATGCATTGACACAGCTTCACTAAAGTCAATTTGTGCCTGACCAGTCTGGCAGCAGTCTTTGATGGGGAGACAACAGATGACGAGGGAAGAGCAACCAATGTCATCTACCTTCAGTTCTGAAAGGCCTTTGACACAGTCACACACAACATCCTTATCTTCAAATTGGAGAGACATGGATTTTGAGGACAGACTGTTCAGTGGTAAGGAACTTGCTGGATGGATGCAGCCAGAGAGTTGTGGTCAATGGCTCTACGTGCAGGTGGAAGCCAGTGACAAGTGGTATTCTCAGGGCTTTGTTGAGACCAGTGCTCTTTCATATCTTTATCAATGACATTGACAGTGGGATTGAAGACACCCAAGTTTGAAAATGACATGAAGATAAGCACTGCAGTTGACACAGCAGAAGGACAGGATGCCATCCAGGGGGACCTGGACAAGGTTGAGAAGTGGGTCCATGAAAGCTTAATAAGGTTTAACAAGTCCAAGGGCAAAGTGCTGCACATGGATTGGGGCAGTCCCGGGGTGAGCACAGGCTGGGATATGCCTCATTGAGAGCAGCCCTGAGGAGAAGGACTTGGCAAGGCCGGTGGATGAAAAGCTGGACATAAATCAAGAGTGTGCACTGGCAGCTCAGAAACTAACCGCATCCTGAGCTGCAATAAAAAACACGTGGCCAGCAGGTCAAGGGAGGGGTGTCTGACCCTCAACTCTGTTTTGGGGAGACCCCACCTGGAGTCTCGCATCCAACTATGGGGGGTCCTCCAAGACTCCAAGCAGTCCCTTTGACTGTTTAAGTCAAAGAGCCTGTATGTTAATGAGAGTGGAAAATGCTGCCTTGCCTCCTGTAGTGAATTCCTGCTTTGCTCCATCTTAGAAAAGAGATTAAACACCATATGGTCAGAACTGAAAGGTATAAAATCAAACACCCTCATATACCAAGTACTGATTATTTAGTGGCCCTGACCACTAACTCCAGGAGCTGCTTCAAATTTTACCTTAGTGATGACACACTGAAGTTCTTGCTGGGTGTGCGTGAGTGTGTGCGTGTGTGTACTTGAGTATGGAGAGGGCAGGTGTGGGCTGTATTTTCCAGCCCCTCACACATTCATCCATCACATGTTTGAGAAATAGAACCTGAATAGCAACCAAAGACTTGGTATATTCAGTGGAGAATAAAGGCTGCATGTTCAAATAGGCACTAACGTGAGTGGGTTGGTCAAATTTTCCCTACAGTGGTTTTATTCTGGGAACCTCACAATGGAGAAAAGTATTCTTTTGATATTCACATTTCAAAGAGGACTTTTGTGAATATTTTCAATAGAAGATGATAGCACTACTGATTTATATAGACTGTGTATAAACCTACACATGCATATGCACAAACATACATGCACAGGATATACATATGTATATGCAGAACTATCTGTAACAGAAGAGGAGATCCTTTTATTTCGCCTTTTGTGCTGCTCACTCCAGGAATCTACCCTTGATCTTGGCAGAACTGATAGTTTATAATGAAAACTTCTCCAGCTTTCATGACTGGCATCATGGAAACACCTGGGAGTAAGATTTGTTCACAGTGGTTCTGTACATTTCCTTTTTAAACATAGTTACTGTTCTGTTTGCCTCTAATAAACATTTTCATTGTGTTTAAATATTTTATTGGTTTGGGAAAAAAACAAAACAAATGAAAACAAATAAGTAAACAAGAGGGACTGCTGTGCTTCTGCAAGTGGAAATAGATACTGAGAGGGTAAAGAAACTGGGCCAAAGTCAGGAGACCTGCTATGGACTGTACTGCAGATTAGCTACACCTGACATTTAATTGTGCCTCATTTTTCCTTTAATTGCCTACCTAGAAAGAGAGATATAGGAAAATGGTGAGAATTCTCAGGAAACCCTGACTCCTATGTAAAGTGCTTGCATGATCCTCAGAATAATGGCATTTACTTTAAACTGTATTCATTTCCACAATAACACTGAGATTCAGAATATTCTCATCTAACAGAAAGAAACCAATGCATTAAGAGGCTAATAGATCTACTGAGGCTGACACCAGAAGTTTCTGGCAAAGCTCTAAGAATATGACGTAGAGGATTTGAAGTACAGCATATTTTGTTGCATCAGTTTAATAAAACTAATATTAATCACAGAAATAATATTTTAAGGGGGATAAAATGTCAGATGTACAGCAGAGTAAATAGAATATTGGAAGCAGAGATTTAGATACATGATACCCCATTCATTCTATTTTAAGGAACCAAGTCAGCACAGTCAGATAACATTCACATTCTACATTGATGCAGTCAGACTTCCTTTGTCATTATGACATTCCTTACTCCTTCCCTTTTGTGCATTTTTCTGCTTGAGATTTGAAACATCCTTGTATCTAGGGACTAGACTTAAAACTGCCTATTCTGAGGTTTGAATTATTTCCAATAATAACTTCTGTTCTAAATAAATTACAGAGATTAGAAAAATAGCTAGCTGGAAAGGTGTGGTGTGTTTTGGGGGATTTGTCTTCAAATGGTTTGACTAGCTCTGTAAATGGAATAGGGAAAAAACAAAACTGAAGAATCAGATATCTCAGAAAACCAACACCTGCTTTGTTATTCAATTTAAACAGCAAACTTACCACTTGCAGGCATACAAGAAATAAAATCAGTGAACAGGATCTTATTCCAACACCAATTTGATAAAGTATAAGTTTCAGAGCAGGAACCAGTGAAGAGTCAGTCCTTTTTCCACATGCAGGTTAGCAGGAAGAGGCTATTTCAAGGACTCTGAAATGCTTACATGAAAGCCCTAGTACTTACATAGGTAGTTTAAGAAAGCAACCATGGAGTCTGTAAATCTCAATATTCCCCCATACTCCACTGCTGCAGCTGAACACGGAGAGGAATAGCACTCTGTGCGATATTTCTGCTTCCTGTGATACCCTGCATTTTAGCCTAGCCCATCTCTGGAAAGAAGCTTCACTAGAAGTTCAATCAATTCCACAGCATCAAATGTGTTTCAAAACCAGCACACATGAAAAGGGGAATATAGGGGAGCTGCTAATTCTGTATCTTTATGAATACTTATGAAAATATGTGGATCAAAGCCTCTTCCTCTGAAAGTAGATTTCGAGCCTCATGTAGGACTCAAAGGCAAAGTATCAGAACACATTTTATATTTCAGTTAGCATAACGCATGTATTCCCACAATACGCCTTTCCCTAATTTGCAGGGAACTACTTCAGCAATGGAGCAAAACAGCCTAAGCTGGGTCTTTCTTCTGCTTCCCTTTTTCAGGGGAAAAGGATAACAGGAATATAAAAAGAATGCAAGCTATCTCTGTCACTACCTTAACAACCAGGAAAAGCCCATCCAAAGAAAGAAATGATCCAAGGTTAGAAATAATCTCTTGAGGTCTCTCCTTACTGAATCAAACATCAGCCAAGCTGGCACCTGCCAAGGCCCTTTTGACTCTGGAGTTATTGATCAAACTGAAGACTTGCTCCAACCTCTTCCAGTCAGAACTCTTCCCAATCACTGCCATTACCCCTGGCAGCACAGGGCAGCACCTTTGTTAACATGGCCATTCACCTGAGGGTGAGCCCCTCAGCAGGCCCCCTACACCATCCTTTAGTTTTCCTACTTCCACACTGTTGCAGTAATGACACAAAAGAAAGAGCCAGAGACACCTGTTACCAGGATCAGAGAGAAGGAAGGAAGGGGGATAAGACCCGCCTTCTTTATTTTTTTGTATCCATTTAGAAATCACTGTTCATTGGAGGAAATCAGTTCTTCCTCCCTCAATTACAGTGGTCAAAGGAAATGTCCATCAAAGTTCTGTGTTCATGAGAAAGGAATGTGAGTGATAAGGTACAGTTACAATAACATGGCCATGTTTACAGAGAAAACTGTGAGAAACTAGCTACAGAAAATGGAAACATCCAGGACTGCAAAAATCAGGGCAACACCACACCACTCAAGAAATTTGGTAGCAAAAGAGACTGTGTGTACAACATTTGCTCTGTATACAGGAAAGAGCTGCAGTGGCTACTGAGGATTGAGCTTCCGGGTGAAGTTCTACTTTCACGCAGACAGAAGTGGTACCACAACAAGACAACCAGGAGAGGAACATAAAAAAAGATCAGTTTGAAAATACCTTCTTGGATGTTTGTCAGAAGCAGGAAGGAAACGAGGATGAAAGAAAGTAACAAAGACTGAAGGAGCTTCCTCTGCTTAGAAGGAGGGGAGTTTCTGCTGAGAGGAAAAACACCTGCACCTATTAAACAATTACTGCAAAAGGAGACCAGAACTTTGAAGTCTATTGAGTGAATACCTCCCAACTTTGAAAACCTGCCCAGGTCCCTGGGAAAACAATTGAGAACAGCAGTTTTGTCTTGGCACAAAACTAGTGCATCTCTTATTATATCTACTTAAATATCACATAACACCTAAAATTCCAATAACTAGCCAGGAATTTCACAAAACTAAAGAGGGCAATAGCATTCTTTGAATTTTAGTGCACATCAGTCCTTTTTTTCACATTCATGTACACTTATTTTGAGAACAAAGAAGTAACTAGGTGGGATTTCAAGAGAAAGGGAGTCACTTCAGTTCTAGCACAGATCTGATGCACCATTTAAACAAATAATTCAGTTTTTCTGAGTCTTCATTTCCAGTGGTAAAATCCAGGCAACAATTAATTTATTCTGTTCTTTTACTCATTTACATAGGTTGTAAATGCTGAAGGGCAATGGCCATCACTTATTATAGATCTGTGCAGTGTGTAATACAATAGAGATCTGAACAGAAGAGGGTCTTTAAGGGGTATCTTGTGTTTGAAGTACATTCCAAAATATACTGTTCCATAGTAAGTATGTCTCCCAGAGCTTATTACAGTGAGACCTAAATAAAGATTCATGATCACCAAGTATAATTTAATGTCAGAAATGAAGGGTCAAGAATAGTGTCTATAGATAATTGCCTGTCTTCCCTCCTTCCCTACACATATTGCCAACAATACAGCATGGTGGAGATAGAAGGGGAAATAAAAGCTACATCTGTCTTTGGTGAATAAATAGTAGCCAAAAGCTAGTAAGAAATCTCAGCTCTTCAGCCCTAAATTGTCTACAAAAAAAAGTTTCCATAAATTGGCATTAATGAAGAACAATCTTCTTGCTATGTGTGACAGGAAGAGCCACCTTTTCTAAGAGAGAAATACACCACAATCTAGAAATCCTGTTAATAACATTAGAGTCCTGAACTTTAATGTATTAATGAATGGATGTGCACCCATGCTGTAATCATGGATTTCAGTGTTGCCTTTGATGCTTCATTGGTCACAAAGCTCTTACAAAATGTTTGAAGTGTCTGGCTGTGTAATAATGATTTATAATTCTCTTGAACCAAAGCAAAATTTGCTAGTAAAAATCATTTTTTAAATAAAAAATAAATTGTGACTGGAGGGTCTGGGTTTGTTTCAAAAAGAGATCACCCACAAGCAGCAAATTATTTAAAAAGCCACTTGTTCTAGTGTTTTGAGATAGGGAGCATACAACTCAGAATTTCAAAGTAGTGTTAATTAAGATCAGTTTATTAAAATGTCAATCTTTTTAACCAAAAATTCTCTACCATGAATACTAGCTGCAAGTTCCTTAATGTTGAGCTTTTAATGAAGAAAATTATTTTTCCTCATAACATATATTCAGCTTTATGCCTTTTCCTACTCTCCCTTTTTTCTCCCATCTCTTGTGCCAGGGGTTTTCTTATGGAACAAGTGGTGTTTGTACGATTGTTACATTACTGCTCCTCCCCTCCCCCTGCACTGTCAGAAAGGTCTCTGAGTTACATTAAAACAGCTGAAAAAAATATTTTAAAACATTCTTAAATGTTTCAGGAATTTTCTTTCTTCCTTCTTAGATCACTTCAACACTCAGCAGAGTCAATGAAAAGTATAATTTTATTTCAGAACAAGGTGGATCAGGGCCATATTTGAAATTAATTGCATAGCTTTACTATCAGGAATGCTTCCATTCCAAGATTGTTTTCTCAAAAACTGCAATAAAACGGACTGACCAAAAATTAACCTGACAATAACAAGGACTTGTATGTCCTTACCACTCAAAAGAGTTTTTTTGTTGTTTTTTTTTTTAATATTGAGGAGAACCATCTAATATTAAAAAAAAAAAAAAAATGTAAGTCTGCCAATGTAAAAAGAATTAACATAGTAAAACTGGAGACATCTCTATTCCTCTCAGGAACTTGGAATGATATCTGGGCAAGAAAGGCAAACAGGGCAATCTTACTCTAAACCAAACTGATCCTGGAAATCAAATTGCATTAAATTCAATCAAACAGCATCTGTATTCTCAGGATAATAATACTCTTTTCAGAATATTTGTAGAGAGAAAGGATTCTATCTTAAGTTTTAGACTGATCTTAGACTTAGACATTAATTCAATTGTGTTCCTTAAAATTATCCTCAATTACAAATACCTCAAACTGGGAATAACTACCTAGATTTTCAATTGCAAATTTCCTCACTCTTCCTTAGAGTGGTGACCTTGTGTTTTTGATATTTGTGATAAGCACTGGATTGCTTTCCTTTCTCAAAAGGAAAGAATCGCAAAGAATCACTTTTTAAAAATATTTATTTCAAAAAAATATTTAATACTGAAGGAGATACCGCAAAACAGACAACAGGCAGTGCTTCTACCCATGTCTGCAGATTCAGGACTAAATAAACGCTAGAAATACAATTAGAAGACCAAGAGTGGAGGTCATCTGAGGCACAGCACACCCAAAGGAATCCCTATTCCCTGTCATTGTGAACCAGAGTGTTACACCTTCTGTTTTAACTTGCCTATAAATTGTTTGAAAAGTTGTGTGCTAGCATGTACCACCATAAAGAAAATGATGCCAGGAGGAAGGCATTTCCTAAGACCTCACCAAGCTCAGATGGATGGAAAGCAGCCTTTTTTCTTGTCTAGACTCAGGATTATCATGCATGTGTGAGAAATACACTTACTATAAACAGAGAAAACATCATCCCCTTCTTCACTTTTGTCTTTTCATCCTTGACTCTTTGCCTTTAGAAACAGATGATAGAACAAGATCTCTCTATTTAGTCATATGCTTATTTCCGCCCCCTACATCACCTACTCTTTCCACTTGTTCCTGTTATTAGCACAAGCCCTGAACCTGTCATACAGATCCATTACGGGGACCACACAAATTCATTAGAACTACAAGCTAACACTTGTCAACTCCTCTTCCTATTATAAAATAGTACATGATACCTTGTACTGGCAATGGGAACCTTGCTGTGGCTTTTTGCAGAACCCCCATTCTCATGAATCAAAGGTATGCTATGACTTATTAATTTGTGTTCTGTAATACAAAGAGGTTTTCCCTTTTTTTTCATCAGCAAATACAGTTTTTTCAGAGTTTGTGGAACAGCAAAATCAAATAGGCCTGTAACCTTCCACAACACTAACCACTGGCTTTTGTCCCTCAGGAAAAAAACTACTATTTATCAGCAAGGTGAGCCATAATGCTCCTTTAAGGTTTTTCACCCAAAGGAATAGCAAGATTTCATGAAATCATAACTGTACCTCTCCCATCAATCAGTAGAATAGTGACTGATCCCACACACTTAACCGCACCGAGGTTGTACAATTTGATACAGCAAATATCTTCCCAATAAACCCCTCACGCGTCAAGCCTTAGAGCAGAATATTAATACAACTTCTGGGGGAAGCTATGAAGTGCTATTTCTGGACAAATGAAGAAATCCTTTTAAGGAGTAAGGGAATAGTCACACTCTGCTAATATATTAATTCAAATAGATTGCAAAGGTGTTTACTGGTATGGCTACAAGTATTGTTTTCAACTGTTTTCAACAAAGCCAATTTGAGTAGAAAGTCATCCTCAAAAATTACTCTTAAATTTATACACAATGTTTAATATAGTAAAGTAGTATTATAAATTATTATTATATTATATAACAATATATTATTTTGTATTATATAATATTTACATTTGCTATTAAAATTTGGGTATGCATACCTACAGATATAATGTCATGAAGCAAAGCAGACTAGAGATGCTTTCATCAAGTTCAGTCAGAACCTTAACACAGCCTATTTTATTTAGGGGCAGATGTATCACTGTATTTAAAAGGTGTAACCAATGTTTCCATATCTGTTTGTTTACCAATCCTCACCTCCATTGGCCTTAAATGATCTTTACTTTTTGTACATTTATGTAAAATGGTTACTGCTGCACCAATGTTCCATGCAGAATAAAATGGGGGGGCGGGGGGGGAGGGGCTGGTATTTGAAGCAGTTGTATTCAGGTGCAATAACTGTTTCCACCCAAATTTCTGGTTTTAATCATGGATAAGCATCACAGCAGAAGCTTCTACTCTGCTTCCCATAAAAGAACAAGGACTCTAGTAATCACTGGTTGATGTAAGGGAATTGATATATGACAGAAGGCACTGAGGAAACAGTCTTGGATCCATCACTGCAAGAAAATACGGTTCTCATTGTTATCCTGTCATGTAAGGAACAAACCATCCCAGATCATAAATTGTTTAACTACCTTATCTTCTGACAGACTGTGCTGGTTTCCGCTTGTAGAAGGAAGAATTCCCTTTCAGCTGATTTCTTCCAGGTTTCCCTATATGGACCCCCTGTTTGCTTGGGCACAGACAGAACTCAGTGTAAAGTAAATACATTTTCCAAATCTGATGATTTAGCTTCCACTCACTAAAGTCAATGGGATTCTTGCCCAGAAGAAGCTAATTCCTTTCTCTTTGAGGCTATATTATTCTTGCACCCAGTCCAAAGGGGTTTTTTTAGTAGAAGAAAGCAACTATGCCTGGCAAAATGCCTTATCAATTTATACTCCAAACCAAAACACGTGAGTTGAAATAGCAAGTCACCATTTGCAAAATATGAACTACCTTTAAGTGCATTGCCTAAAGTTGTTTTTGAAGACAAACAACACCAAACAACCAAACAAACAACCAAAAAACCAAATTTAAAAAACCCTAACAAAAAAAATACACCTGAAATCTGCCGAAGACAAATGATTCAACATCTCCCATCCTCACAGGATGAGGGGGAAAAACCAAATTAAACTAACGACTTAAAAAGCTGACAAACGTAGTAAAGCTAAGGTTTCTAATACACTTTGCTTCCACTAAAGTTACAAAATTCTATTGCTCATCTTCCCAAAGATTTCTTCATAATACAGTACATTTTTAGTTAGTTGTATCTACATTACAATCAATATTCACTTTGTAAAAACTGTTAATAATAACTATGAAAAATGGTTTTCTGAGATACACTATTAGTCCAAAGCTGTCTCACTGCAACTACCTGCAAGAGACTTTATTTCCACTTGAAATGCCACAAACCTCCTGCCAGTCTAACAGTTGATGAGTCTGGTTTCCAAAATTAGGGCAGAAAATCAAAACCTCCAGACGTAAAACACTTGCTACAATGTTCCAGTTTGGCAATATTTTAACATTGCAAGAGGTTGACATGCCCATATTCTGGGTATAAACACAGTTTTAAGTATCTCAAACTTTTCGTTTGCATTTCTGTATATTTAGGTATACTTAAAAATATTCACATGAACTTTATATATTCATATACATATATATGTGTAAATATACAAAATAATCGTTTTCATATTTATACATAAATGTATAACGTTTATATGTCAATATTATACATATATGTATATACAAATATGGAGAGATATATAGTGTGTGTGTGTGTGTATATATATATATATATATATATACACACACATACATATACACCATTCATATTGGTTTTAGAGAAAGATAATGCAACATTCAAGTCCCTGTTGGTTCTGATTTAGGCAGGATACTAGGTTTTAATTAAATTGATTAACATCAGTAGAAAGGAGAGAATGAAGACAAAAGGAAATGGCCTCAAGATGTGCCAGAGCAGGTTCAGGTTGGACACCAGGAAGAATTTCTTCACTGAAAGGGTGGTTAAGTATTGGAATGTCCTGCCCAGGGAGATGTTAAAGAAATGACTGGATGTGGCACTCAGTGTCATGGTCTAGTGGACCTGGTGGTGTTTGGTCAAAGGTTGTACTTGGTGATCTTGGAGGGCTTTTCCAACCTTAATGATTCTAAGACCACTACAGACAAACACCTAATTCCAGTAAAATACAGCACTGCCATGGTAATACAAGAACTATAGCATTTATAGAGGCATGAAGGAACAAATCTCAATTAAATCAGATTTAAACACAAGTCTTTCACACAAATGTTTCAGCAATTCTACAGGTTGTCCACATCCAGGATAGTGCTATCTAAATAAAACAGAGGTGAACTTATAGTGCCTTAAACATGCTGATGTTTTGAAGCCAAATATCACTTGTTTGAGCACCATCAGCCAAGCACAAAGAGATAATGCAAGCAGGATGTGAGAAGTGCAATGCAATTATTTCTTAGTCAATAGATTTTCCTGAGTCCCCTTTTCCTTTTATGATTCTATACCTTTCCGTGCTGGCTTTATCTTGTGTAGAACACTTGAGCTACTAATGACCCTCTCTCAACATTCATGTTCCTGCCTGTATTTTTTACCTTTCTTATCTCTTTGCAGATGTTTATCACAGGTCTTCTTTAACATCTGCAGTCCAGATTAAATAGCTGGATTGCAAGAGCTGGGCCTTGAATCCTGGATATCCAGGCAAATGAAATCAAAAGTGCAGGGAAACTTGCAGCTGGAGTTGCAGACAGGGCATGACCCATCTCTGACAAGTCCAAGTCTCCAGTGTAAAACAGTCTCGAATTTTACAGGTATCTAGAGACCAACATTGTGAAATTACCTTCTTGTTGTACACAGCAGCTTTCACAATTTAATCCAGGAATTACAATTAAATAACACAATGAAAAATCATGTTTCTGACTTCTAAACTAGCTTTCCTTATTGACCTGGGGCCCACTGTCAGTGGACTCTGAAGTCTCCTTCATGATGACAGAAGCCGAGCAGAGCCAAATAGCTCATTTTATAACTGCATATTATACAAACCTTTTTAAAAGTTCATCTGGTTTGTGGAGAACAATGTCATGTTGTAGATTTACACCATTTCAAGAGCTTTTGATTTAATAGAAAAAAGGGAGGTCTTTTGCATAACTAAGACAATGAAGAAAGGGTTATGAAATTCAAGTATGGGGCCAAAATCAATCCCAGACACAAACTGAATGAATGAAATACTTTACTTACAAGTCCATCCACAGCTACTACCAATATATTACTGGATGTCAAACTGAGGACAGACTAGACATACTTTATTTCTCTGTACTTCTCTAGAAAATGAGAAAAAAATATTTCCCTTTTAAAAGAGATACACTTAAGTTATGGTACCTTAATATTTTTTAACACTTAGAGATTCCCAGGTAGAATATATTGGAGTAACATAAGTCAAGGTATTATTCTATTATTACCCATTTAACACCTAGTTAAACATTACTTAACCCACTGGCATGAACCCAATACATCCCCATTAAGTTAAATATTGCTAGTGCACTATTGTTTAAATTAAGCACTAGTCTAAGCAGCAGTAAATGTCATTCACTGTCATTAGGGTAAATTGGTTCCCTGGGCAACATACCAGGAATGCAGGTGTCCTGATTACATGGGTCCTCATTAAATACAGTACACTATTTCTTCAAAAACGGAATGCAAACTGATTGTGACAAAAACCCTCCACTGCTCCTTTTTGCAGTGAGGGAGGATGCACAAACACGACTACCAGAACACATAAGCATCCATCTCGCCACAGCAACTCCCAGATCCCTTTTCCAGGGAACGTTTGCCAGTTGTATCCTGGTTTAGTCACAGGCCCTGAGCTCAGAAGCTCTATCTAGACTGGGATCTATGAGAAAACAAGGAACTATTGAAGCCAGGCATCCTCCTGCAGACAGCTCTTGATACCACTGAAACCTTGAAGCAGATAAGGCTCTACACAGATGGAAATACTGCTCCTGTAGCAAATTGGGGGACCAGAGCTTGAGATGATAATCATTTGCTATTATCAAGGATTGTGTCTTCTGTGAAGACCCTAGTATACCTCAGGGGGCTAAATAATGATGGGATATAGTGTCTTACACACCTGAAGTATTGCAGATCAGTTATGATAACACATTCATATTCTTACTGCATTTTTCAGTTACTAATGTGACCAAATAGCCTAAAGTGTATTAGCTTAATAACCATAAAACCCACACAGATTTACAAAAAAAAGTATGACTTTTCTTTTCTTTTTAAAAGAAGCAGGGGCTTTGAGATACTAACATAAGTATTTTTATTTCTGTTCAATAGGGGATTCATGCATTGGAAGAGTTAAGAAGTGATAGAAGTGCAGAGAGTCATATGAACTGCTCCTGTTAGCAACTTCTTTATGGAGCTGAAAGACAGCTGGTGATCCTTGCCTTGGGGTTAGCAATTCCATATCTATTTCAGGGTTTTTTTTTTCTCAACAATGCGAACCCTATATGTCATTTACATAATGCAACACACTTGCACTCTTCTGCTGGGCTTCAGAATTTAGATTAGTAACAGAAACATCAGTTATGCTGGTTAAACAATATAGATGTCATCCATTAAAATATTAGTTTTACTCATTGTCCTGGTGCAACCTTTTAAATAGAACGTTTTCAGCCTGGAGATGCAGTTCCTCCCACACAGACCTTTCTAATGAAATAATATATAAACTGAATGACATAGAGGTTTATTGATTCTACCTTCTATTGCTAATGAAATCCAAAACAATTCATTCTATGGAACCCACAGCAAAGCAAGAACATTATGGGTTTAAAATGCAGCTATGCAATAAGCATTGAAGATTCATTCATTAAGAATCAACTGTAGAAACTGAAATAAAAAACAGGACCATACAAAGAATGAAAGCCTTCAACAGGAATGAAGCATCACACAAGAACAAACTCCCTAGCTAAATGAATGTGTGCACATGCAAAGAGGAGGAGTCTAGGAAAACTTCTCTTTCATTTGTCGTTCCTGAGGCTCACAGAGCAGCAAGGATCATCTGCTAAGATGGCAAAGTGACGCTCTACTCCAACTCCATTGCTCTTAACTGGCAAGGACAATAGGCAACAAATTTCTGACAAAAAATGTAGCAAAACTTACACAAGAATTTAACTAGAAGTTTTAATAGAAAGATTCTGAAGGTAGCTTTTGGTTTTGGGTGAATTCCACTACAATTTGAGCAGATACATGTAAGTCATCCTACTCAACTCCCCACACTGCTTGAGCTCCTCCAAACCTATGCATCAAGACCACAGAAGAATCGAAGAGATTCCTAGTTTTGAATTTTCTTTCAAGCTTGAAAAATCATTGTTTCTTTATGAAAAGATTTGCCAGGAGACACACGAGCAATACACACCCAGTTTTGGGTATGTCTGGGTAGGACTGAGTAGAGTGTGAAAAGTGGGTTCTGCCACAAATTTCTTACACATTTTTTCTTAATGTGCAGGTAGATAAACGTTGGAGGAAGCTCCATCTCCCCAGATGGTGAGAAATTCTGCTATCAATTTTAATATATTATCAATGGAATTGAGCATTGCCAAGGACAAACATTTAGAAAGCTCAAGCCAAACCATTACCAAATCATGAGGTTGAACTAGAAATTGTGAGATTTGAAATATGCTCAATATGCATTTCTGCTATTGACTCTTTCATTTCTAAGATTTAAATCACATTCAGATCTCATTTTGAGATATTCACGGTCAACAATAAAAAATGGAAAAAGACAGAGAAACAAAGAGGGGGGAAAGAAAGCCTCTTGCCTCCAGGATTAGAGAACTTAAAGTAGTATGTAAAGCAGTAACAGCTGACAGAAGAGCCTGTTCTACCCAACCAAGTCCTTTAGACAACTTGGTTCACTCTTTAGAGCACCAACATTATGTTTACAGTGCCTGTAAGGGCACTGCATCTCACACAGACACATGGGAAACAGTTTGAATGCTGGTAGAAGTGCACTGACACCACACATTATAGGCCAGACCAGAAACATTCAGCCAATATTCCAATCACAGTCTATTAAACCAAGCTCAGCGCTGCACTACTTTCACAGCCATGTGTCCTTGAACGTTTTTTAAAAGTAAAATCTTATTTTAACTAAGAGGTGCTATATATTGAGCAAAACACTTTCTATTTCTTATGATTTCCATTCCTTACTAAATTTGGAATAGTCCCTTTTTATCTTTCTTTACTTCCGTCTATCTGATCACAGGAAATTTCTTAGGTTGATATTTTATTTTTCATTCATTTCATTTAGGTTTTTTAAATCAGGTATATGGAAAACATCCAAGGTAAAAAAGCTAAATCATGAGTGGTGTTTGCAGACACAGTACTCTAACAAAAGTTAATACAGTTGTACAAGACAGCTGTTGAAATCTAGTAAGGAGTTGCAAAGTTTCCCTCATAGTGAGGCCACCCTCTGCTCTGGAAGTTGCTTCCAAGGAGAGATGTGGTTGGAATTTTGAGCCTTTGCATTAAAATCAGTTAATTTTAAAGTTTCAGTTCAAACTACAGAGTCTGACACTTATGTCTTGCAAACACCCTAAAACTTCAGTAACAATACAGGTTCTCCCCACAGCAGAAATAACAATAATGTTGGTAAAATATGATAACATGAATAATATTGGTAAAATGTGATAACATGATTAACTTATTAAGCAGAAATCTTAAAATAAGATATAAATTAACCTATAAATACAGCTATAAATTAAGCTATAAATACAGAGGTAGCCTACAGCTAGAAACAGAATTTTAAGCTCAGATTTCTAGAAACAAACTTAGGTGAGAACCTGCCAAAATAGTTCCAGAAATTATTCTACCTGGTTAAACTACCTTTAATTTAAACAAAAGATAGAACAAATAGCAGCTATGTAACACACCACATAACATGATAACAAACAAATTAAAAGTACTGAAAGAACAGAAATTGGCAAACAATCAGAAAGATAATCACAGAAATGTCGTTTCTGTAAATCAGGGGGGAAAAGTTTTTTAAAAAGTAGTTCTAACATCCTCTTTCTCAGTAATACTGTATTGCTGAGTTGGATCCTCCCACAAAGTGCCTTAGCAACAATGCATCAGCTCCAAATACATTCAGGCCTGACTTTTTCAGACAAACAAAAGAAGTGGAAAGGAAAAAGAAGAGAGACACAGCAGAATGCCACTTGGCACTTCCACTGCTCAATGCCAGTGACTTTTATATTTGTGCTAATAGGCAGGAAATCCCAGTTCCTTTGCCAAGAAATCCACCATACTATGAGTACAGGATGAGGGGATTTCCATCTGCCTTATTCCCATAACAACTCTGTCTATTTCCAGAAACTATGTGGAAGAGTTAAAAAAGACTACACGGTGTGAATGCAGCTCCGAACAAATGCAATCAATCTGCTTATTTGCTGTGAGGACAGTAAAATTATTCCCATTGCTGGGGTTGGTTTGTTGGTGGTTTCTTTTCAGATGTGCTGTCCCTGTGTTTCCTGTTCATCTGGAGAGTTGCAGATCATCCGATCTCAAGGTACTTCTGACTTGATAACAGATTTCTTTGCACTAAAAATTTATTGCATCCCACCAGGTGATAAAAATTGCTCCCACTGGTTGGAAATAGATAATTTACAAATATCTGATTATGGAATACATTTCGAATAATTCACTGATTCCAATCAACAGTCCTTCAGAACAGTGTAGGTTTTGTTGAGCTTGGACAACCCTCTAAACTGTTACAATGGCCTCCTCCTGCAACAAGGCATCAGTAATAGTGGTCTGGGCTTTTAAGTTCAACAGTCACCTGCTCTTTGATGGGGCAGAACAAGACTCCAGCAAATAGCAAGGTAAGTCCAAGAAAAAAAGAAGGTGACTGGATCTGGGCATAGGTCTGTAGAGGCAACAGGAGTTAACCTGCACATGCTAAACATCTGGCTCCAACTCCCCATGTCCTGTCAAATAAACAGGGACAAGGGAAGGCCTGTGTCTGGAACATAGTGCACTTTGGCTTGCTCCAGTTCTCACAAGAGAGAGCAGTTCTCTATCCTGTGGTGAGGTCACTGGAAGAACAAGGGAGCCATAAATCAGTTGCCTCTTTCTTGTGCTAAGCAAACCACAGCAGAGAAGAGAGTGTGGACCCTGCTCCTCAGACTCTGTAGAGGGTCTAAACCCTGCCTTACTTGT
The DNA here is from genome assembly GCA_013398175.1 of Climacteris rufus. Lineage (NCBI taxonomy): Eukaryota > Metazoa > Chordata > Aves > Passeriformes > Climacteridae > Climacteris > Climacteris rufus. The sequence continues at coordinate 1,218,224 of VZRZ01001597.1, read as the reverse complement.
TAAAGAAGCCTTGTCTTTCCTGCCCCTTACACTACCATGGTGGTTATACAACATCACGCATGCTTTGAAACCCCTCCCTTGCTCATCCAAATACCAGCTTTGCACAACACCCAAGATGAGCTGAAACCTGGGAGTCAAACACTGTGCATTACACAGTAAAGCTGCAATAGGAAAATAAATAAATAAATGTTGAGCTGTCAACTGAGACAAACTCTACAAACTATTGTGTTTGCAGTATCACGCCACATGTTTCGGTACTTGAGGTCCCACAGTATATACTCTACTGATCGATTTGCATACCCTATCGATCTCAAGGGTTGACTAACGCATTTGATTTGTGGCACTTCTGCATAATTTTCTGATTAAGTTACTTATTTAACCTATTGACCTTTACTCTTAATTAAAGAGCCTATGTAGATGTTGAGCCGCAATCAACTTGCACACTACTGAGAGGAATTTACATCTTGGGGAATTTACGTACTCTGTAAGGTTTTACACTGACACTGTGTGGCACGTAACGGACATTTTTATCCTTTGCAGTTTGAAATTATGAAGTATCATAGCAATCAAACTTTACTTCCAACAGTTTTCAAACAAAAGTTCCATAGACATTTGGTCTTTAAAAAAAAAAATAAAAATTCACACAACAGAAATTGCTACTTTGAAAGACTAAAAGAGAAAGAGTGACTTAAATCTGTGTCTAGTTTCTTATGCAACTGATACTCTTGTACTGATACCTATTGAACAACCAAGTTCAGTTCAGTTTTGGACCAGATCTCTGTTGGGTACACCATGTACACCTATGCTGCACAGCCCCAAAGAGAAATCCCTGCTCTACAGAGCTGGCAGCACATTAGGCTTGCCTTTGGTCACCAATCAAAATTTTAAAGTTACAGTAGAACTAATTGTTACTCACTAACATGTAATCTTAATTTCAGGAAATCAGTTGGTGAACAAAGAGATAACTAACAAAAAAAAAAAAACAAACAAACAAACTTCCCCACTCATCCTCCCCTTCCCAAAAAAAAAACAACACCGTAAAAAAACCAAAATGCAATACACCATGGTCATTGCTTTGTACTGTATTCTGTTTACTTATGTTGAGAAGTGCAATTTAATTTTAATAATTTATGGCACTTCATTGTTCTTACTAAGGGTAATACAGTGTTTTACTGATTCACTGTAAAGCTAGAGGACATCTCAATAATTTAGTTGACAAACAAACTGCAACATTTTCTGTGTCTGGAAACTATTATGTCCACAGCCTGGAAAGGCAGCAGTTTGACAGCAGGCATTAACTGAGTATTTAGGAGCTGCAGTTTTATACCTTCCATACAATCACACATTCCTCATCTCCCCCTTCATATGTCTCACCAAAAGGATAAAGATTAGATGAAATATGACAAGAAGATAATGTTCATTCTGAGCCAAAACACATGACAGTGCCATGACCCTTAAGACAATAAGCAACCATAAAAAGAGTCACTTACTCAATTACTGGTGTCCTGAAGACCAAATTATGTCAGTGGTTCGATCCAAAGCATTTAAGTCAAAGCCTAACAGGCATGAACATAATAATATAAAACAAGCTGGTGAATTGAAGCTGCCTGGGTTGCACTCCATGTAGACTGAACAAAGCAAAAGACATTTCCAAAATAATTGGAACTAAATCTCTAACATTTCTGTACAACTTCTTTCTTTCCAATAGCACTTCACACTGAAGTCACCTGCAAGGTGCTGTGTTTGTACACCTATCTTACTTCTCTTTTTATTTTTTTAAAGTCAGAAAGACTTTATTGACGGGGAATTTTTCTTACCTTACTTCCATATGGATGCCAGGAATCACATACAGTTTTTCTAAACAGCCAATATCTCCCATATGCCGCTATTTAAGCTGCTGAAAAACACAAACCAAAACCTTTCCTTAGAAAAGGATGCCATTGCAAACTGTTGGCTACAAGTGTTCCTGTGTTACAATTCACAGGATGAAGCAAACAAAATGGCAGAAAGAGGCTTAACTCAGACTAAAGGAATCTGTTCTGCCCTGCTGTACGTGCAAATGAATCCATCAGCATTCTGCAGACAGAGAAAGAATTCACTCCTAGATTAGAGCCAGCAGAACACCAAAGCTATAAATATGTGGACTTGCAACAAAAACAGGATGGGTCCTTATTATCACATGTGAATTCAGAGTATAAATTTGTGTAATTACTTTTGCTTTCAGTATTTATTCTTTTCCCTTCTCTTTCACCTACAATTTCATCCCCTATCTATATGTTTCATTTTGCCCTCTTATTTACACATTTACTTTCCCTAAGCTAGTTAGAATGCTTTGTTTCTTGTTACGTTGGATTGGTGCAATTTGCACAATCCTAGTCTTGAATGATGCTGCTACTCAACTTTCTGCAGTTACTGTTCGTTCCTCTACTGCTTCACATTTTCTAATATGTCTTGTCTGCTCTTGGCAAGAGAGGAAGACACAAAAACACCATACTTCTGCCTTTGCCAATCACTTTAGAGATATGATTGAGATGCACTGAAGAAAGACTTCTGAATTATCTGAACAAGTACAAAAATCATCATGAGAGGGCCTCAAAGATCAGTTATGATCTATGCGAAACCTGCAAACCAATTCAGGTGCAAGAGTCATATGGCACACATGTACCCTTGCCATTGGTGGGAACTGCTATGTTAGGAATGTGGTCCAGTAATCCAATGAGAGTTATCAAAGGGAAATAGTGTCATTTACTCATTAGGGCTAATTTTGATTGCTTCTTCCCTAAGCTCCACTGGAACAAGTATCAAAGTGAAAGCTCACATTCCTTCCATTGTCAGTAATGGAACAGCTCCTGGTGGCTTTTTGCTAGCCATGTATGTAGGCAATAAGAGAACTCCAAGCCAGTTAACAGAGTACATAAAAACCCTCTACATTTAAAATATTCAGCTTGCTCAACAAAGAATGCACCTTGATTAGTAGAGACTATTAAATTTCACCTACTTAACTTTGCAGCTTGATTAGTGAAGTATGTGGCTTAATCAGCACAGCATGGAACTCATGACAACATGCACCTCCTAAAACTGAAACTGTTGGTAGGACCCAACAGAATACCCTGTGTGAAACATGCAAGGCAGGCGATTCAGAGCAGGCCCTTAGGTCTGTAAATGAACAATTGGATGTTCAGTTCCTGCAGCAGCCTCGTGGCTTTGCAAAATGTAGGATTCAGGCTGTAGAGTTTCACCTGTCCAGCCATCGGACCAGTCAGGCCACAGACAGCTTCTTTCACTGCACAACCAAGCAACATCCTCATCAGCAATGCTGCTCCCTGGGACCACAGATTCCTTTGCTCATCCATGGCAATACACAGCCAAATCCAGTTTTCAGCATTTAATTTTAAGGACACCTGATAAAGTGTCATTGGCCATCTAAAACATGATTTCATTGTCCTGGGGAAATTATGTGGAATGCTTGAAGACAGCAAGCATGTCAGTAATTGAGGTAAATTATCATTACGATTTACATGCTAGCAAGATAAATATTAAAGCTAGAAAGGGTTCAACTCTACACAATTAGAATCTTGAGGCATTTCAGATATGAACAAAGTTTAGATGTTAAACAATATTAAAGTTGAAGCTTGTTCAGGGACAGTGTTTTTTTCTTGGACTGCCTTATGTCCAGAAATAAACTGCTGTAATTAAGAAGTACCTTTACTTTTGGTAGAATATAACTCCGTGTTTTGTCCCTAGACCATAAGGAATGCAGTCATAGCTGTAGCTGTCACTCTGCACTTAATGATTTCCCCCCCAGTCCTTGGTTATCCTATATGCTGTGAACACGAGATGAACTCACACTGTTGTTATTTATGGTACAGATTCTAAGACTGCAGCAGTTAATGGAAACACTGTGTGTAGTTTACAAAGGACTTTTGCAGAATATGTGGCATTTACCATAGCATAAATCTTACCAACAGAGGTACCTGTACTCACATAATTCTTAACCCACACCCTTCCTTTTGGTTACTAAACATTCACTAAGAAAAATAAAAATATGTATGTGTCTCAAACTCCCAGATACTTAGCTGTTTCTCAGAAGCATTGGATGCCATTCCCATCTCAACAAACCTAGAGCTGTTAATAGGTAAGGTTTTGACCTGGCAATTTCTGCAATACTTAGAAAAAAACCCAGTATCAAACTACAACAATTGTCAGATAAATAAAGCACAGAGATTACCACTTATCCGTCCTGTGTACAATAAACAAACGCACAAACCAATGAAAAAAAAAAAACCAGCCTCCCACAAACCAACAAACGAACCAAGCCCAAATTTATTATTTTTAATTCCTCTGAAAGGTCTACATTACTAAGAAAAAAAGTAAATACCAAACAACACTGAACTTTGATTGTTGGTTTCCTCTTAAAACTCCCAGATAGAAAATATGCACACACAAAAAACTCAGTCGTTCAACAAAAAAGCCAGACCTCAGGTAAGACTGAAAAAAAGCTGCACCAAACTTAACCCCCTCACCTAAAAACCCAGCTCAGTGATGGAAGTATGCCAGCATCAATTCAGACCTGCTTCTGAGAACTGACACCAAGTAGAAACAAGGAGGATAAAGGCTTCACAGTTTGGGAATCAGGATGACAGCATCCAAAGCAAAAATTCAAAGGTTTATTTTCAGGCTGCATCCTTTCTATCACACCTTGCTAGACTGGGATTCACATTCTATCCTGTTTCTGGAAGTAGTCCTAAGGCATATTTAGAAGCCCTGTATTGTTCCATTAGTCACTATGTTAGATCCACTTCTGCTGTGAAATTCTGTAGGAAAAAAAGCTTCGATACCCTCACCCCATTTCACTGTAACCATTCAGTCCCTGTGCTGGCTGTGGTACTGTCCCTGTTCATTGCTGGACATTTACGCAAATATTTCAGCCACAGCTTTGAGAAAAAGTAGTAGGAACTTTATATTTCCAAAGGGCTGTCTATCTTAAACATCTTAGTTCGAAAAAGAGTAATGTTGTATTTTTAGTCTCTATATTTTAATTACAAGTATTTTCTTATAGAACACTCTAATTGGATTAGCAAATCAAAATAAACAGTATTCACTTTCTAAAGCGTTCCACTGATCACTTCCTGGTAGGGTAAAGGCTAATATGTTACATTTTCATTCTATGAATTCAAGAATGAGAACTTGCAATAAAACTTGAAGTGTATTTAATATTAGAGTGAGTGGAGAAGGAAAACTCATTAGATGTATGTTGTAGGTCTTACTGAATTCAAAACATTACTGTCTACAACATTCCCAAAAGATTAAAAATGTAGTCCAAAAATGTCAGTACTCTAAAAAAGCAAAATAGTCCACAGGAGAGATGTCTTAGTAGATACGACTACAGATGCGAAGTTTTTACCCGTATTTTTAATCATACCCACTTTACACCATGCTTTGTTTCTAGTAATATGACTCAGTGAAGAGTCCCACTTTTCTTTTAATTTGACAGACAGAGGATTTTGCATAAATTTTTGGCCATTCTGAATATTAAGGAAAGCGTTGCTGTAAAAAGATCGATGTAATAGTTCAACTTGAAGTACACTACTCCTCCTATTTGAAACATCACCAGTTATTCCCTATCCATTCCTGAAATGACAGATATTAAAACAGAAAGTGTCTTATTAACTTCGGTTGAAATAAAGCATAAATATTAATCCATCAATCACCTCTCTCTACTGTGTATCATAGCTGCAGAATTTTGTTACTGGGTTTTACACAGACACCAGAAAAATCATTTGAAAGTTAATTTTGGAAGAATTATTCAAGCTTAGTGTACATTTTACATATAATGATTATCCAAATTATTGTTTGGCATTTCTTTTTCCTTTAAAATGGTGTCCAAAGTGAAGCTTTGGAAAACACAGAAAATTTCAGCAAGTTGCAATTTACATGTCCCCTGAAACTCTGCTGCTTCTGTAAACAAGGTGAAGATGGGATTTCCATCCGTTAGCCCAGGACTAGACAACAGTTAGAGGTTATTCTGAACTCCCCTTTTCTGAAAACTGTCCCAAGGGATATTTAGAAGCCCTATCAGCTATGAAAATAAATGCCAAGTGCAACACTAGGAGTTCAGTTCGGAACTGCTCAGTTCAGAGACAAAACTAAACTCAGAAACATCCACAAGTAATTCTTGTTTTGGTTCAACCTAATCTGTTCCTCATAAAAAAAATAAAAACAAAAACAACACAAACAAACAAAAAGATCCCCACGAAAACACACACACAAAATCCAATCAAACATCTGCTGTAGTTTACCAAATCTTTCTACACAGCAATTACACAGGAGTCACAAGCAGGATCAAGAAGACCAGTACCTAACATTACTGAACATCATCTAGCCAGGATTATTGCCGAATTCAGCAGAACAGGGGAGAGAAGGGAGTTAGGAAAGTGAGAAGCAAGGACTGATGACAACAAAATCTTGGTGAGGAGCCCACGTAGATTCAAGATTTTTCAGATATTTCCTCTCCCACAGGTACTTCCCCTCCTTTACAAAGGAAAAGCTGCAGTACCACAGAATCCACCATGTGGTGTCTGTTAGCAAATGTTGACTTTTTCATGGCAACTGGTGTAGGTACATCTAGATTGTGTATTTAAACATCACAGTTTTGTTTTCATTTCTTGCAAGAAGCATTTGACTGAGGTTAATGTTTTATATCAACAGAGTAAAAATAGCTAATTCTGGGCCCAAAGGTCATACACATCAGCACAACTTGAGTTCTGAAGTGCTTTTAACCTTGATTTTTCCTTGTATGCCAGGTCCTTTAAAATATACAACACATTTAACCCAGTCTCACAAGCAAAGGGGAAAAAAAAAAAGAGAAACCAAAGATGTTTTCACTGTCATTGGAAGACCATAATCATGTGAGAATCAGAGGGATCTGATTGTACTTGAGACAGCACTTTCCAGGAAATACATGAGATAAATACAGTTCACTTTTCAAAAAGAAATACAAATCAGAACTATCAGAACACAGAGAAAAAAAAAATCTTCTATCTGATTCATTAGATTTTTGGCACCTCAATTAAGATCTGACAAGCTAGTTTTCCAGGCACAGTAAAATATTGTTGTTCCACTAGGCTTGCTCCAATGTTTAGTCATAAGATCCATACAATAATAACAGAACAGTGGCCTATCTTGACCAACAGTACATTAGTTATTATCTGCAGCACAAACACCTACCACTTTATACTAACATTTTGGCAGTTAATCTAAACATAGCACTTAAAGCTACATCATAATTTTGAGATCTAACTGGGTCATTTTCCTTCCAGCTGGCACCAGTAAAAAGTATTTTATAACAAAAAAGTAAATGAAACTTTTTTACGAGGGTTTTTTTTTTTCTCTTTAATGGCAGGAGCACAAGTATGATTTCAAGCACACACGACACATTTTTCAAGGCCTGTTCATGGTGATGCTAAGTGAGTGAATTACAGTAAGATTTATTGTGCAGCGCTGGATGTCTGATTTTCCATCCACTGCTGGGAGCTTCAGTTGGGAACTAACAGAGACGCCCATTATGTACGGCCTGGTTCAAACTGTGGTTTTGGTGCAAACTCTCAGGGACAGGAACTTACTGCACACACTGGCATGGAGAAAGATGATGAAAAGAACAAAAAGGGACTTTTTAAGTGTCTGCTTAAATATTTGGTATCCCATTCATTCTACAAATTGTTTTTTTTTTTAGAAAGGAGGGACAAGGGAGAAATCAGAAGAGATTTATCTGTAAAAATTATGTCCTATTCAATGGATATAAAACAAGGCAACTAATAACTTATTGTTATTGCAGTAGGATCCCCTGCTGACAGGATTCAAAATGAACAGGAGCTCACCAGAACTGTTCTAAATACTTTACTTCCACCATACTTTTTTTCTTTTCTTTTTCCCCATAAGTACTGGAAACACAAGTCCCTCTTTTAAAAACTACCCATAGAGTTCTTTCCCTTACCTTCCTCTACCTTTTTCTGGCTTTCTCAAATGTTCCATGTACATGTTCAGCTAGCTGACGTGGTATAGTCCATGCAAAGTGAAGGTGGAGTGAGGAAATAATAGAAGAAAGAAATGAGAAAGGAAAACCAGAACAGACACAAGAAAAAGCAAAATCCGGGAGGAGAGAAAAGAAGCGAGACTATGGAGCTCAGAACCGGCAGCAAGACATTCATGAAGGATAGGAGAGGATAGCAGGGATGGAGAGAGTACTTGAAGAAAGGAAAAGTTAGAAAAAAAAATTAAGAGGGAGTGGGAAAACCAGTATGAATCATATAGTGGGAGAAAGCAATAATAGAGTAAATTACTTATACAGAGCAGAGCTGGTATCTGTCTTGCTGAGCCACAAATCACAACATCATTTTGATATGCTTCTCTCAGATATGTAGCTGGAAACAATATCCACAGGCACTTCCTTGCTTCCTTGGGAACAGCTTGTCAGGAAGACCTCCTTTACACAGTTTGTTCCACAATTGGCACTCAGAAAAGGCATTTTTCTTTAACGATGTAAATCAAGCAAACGGTGAAAAATATACAATAGTCCACAAACCTGATGTTCCTTCTCATTGATTTGAATGATTGATATATCCAAACACAGTCTTCTACTTCAAGTTTACAGTGCAGAGTGATGACCTGGGAATAATGCTTTTCCTGTCTTTTGGTTTATACTAGGTACCATTTACTACTCTCATAAAATCTGCTTCAACCATAAAATTTGATGTCATTTTTTCAATTTTCTCAAGGGTGTTAGTTCACTGCCTAGAACGTACAGTGTAGTTCCTTAGCCACACACGGGATGGCACTGTTAAAATTCGTCCTTACACAGCAAATCTCTCCTCCACTCTGACTCTTTGTAGGCAGCAGATTCAAGGCTTTATTCCCCAGAACTGTATTTATCCCCCACAAACTGACATCACATATTTTTAAGTCTGGTCACTCATTGTAGTTTTACTTTGTATCAAACATGGAAAACCAGTACCCATAAATGTATTAATGCCATGTTATATTTTTTGAAGGTTTGACAGCGGAGGAGAGAAACAAGAGATTGGGTGTGGTATTACATTGTGCAATGTGGTATTTCATTCTCTCCAGAGATCTGTAATTTTATGCATGTTGAAAAAAAAAGTTAAGGAAACAATGTATGGAACATAAGGAATCGATTTTCTTCCTTAAGGAGAAAAAAAATAAAATAAAAAACCCAAACGAAACAAAACAAAAATACACCTTTGGGCAGTAAGCATTAAAAACATTCCAAATTACACCATCCAGAAAACCATAATTCAGAATAGAGAGAGTAGGCAGAGTTAAGGAATAACCATTAATTTTTGTCTGCCTCCTCTTTTTAGTCACGTCTCTTCATCGTCACTCAATTCATTAGCACTCTATAATTGTAGGGCAACGTGACTATAAATTCTATATATGAACAACAGCAGATGGAGAATCCCTTGTGCCATTGACTGACTCAGAACACAGGACATCACAAAAATTTTTATGGTTGTTAGATAAATGCAGAGAGACAAGGTCCAAAAAAGACAGGTAAAGTACAGTAAGAGCCCACATAAAGCTAAGCCTCCAAAAGGCAAGGTTTTCCAGATTTCTGTTATTATACCCTTGCCAAAAATCCCCTTCTGATCTCTAATCAAGAATCAGCTCCACCACATACAGGGTAGCAAGGGTGACCCTATAACTGTCATGCAGAAAACAACCTGGCATTGTACAGCACAGCACTGTGCTATGTGCTGACATAGAAGCATGGCTCTAGAAATAGCGTTTACCTATAGGTGATATTTAAAAGGAAAACCCACACATATGCTTTCAAGGGTCTTTAGTACAACATACACATTGTGTGGCCTGTAGTCTGGAATGGCACATTATATAATGCAGTGCCAGACAGGTTTCTCAGCACTTAGGTTCAAAAACAAGTACTAGACATAGCACATCCTTGATGTCAGTGCCTTTTTTGGCCAGCAAGAAGGGGTGTGGAACTCAGTATTTTATAAAATGGTCCTTAACCTCTGTGTATTGACAGCAGGGGGCTGGAACTGCATATTCTTGAGGTATATCTTTACCCAGTCTGGTATAAGAGCTAATGGTAACTGCAATCCTCTTCTACACTTATTTCTCAGCTTAAGAAACCTCCACATTATACTTGAGAAACAGATTAATCACATGCAACTGTAATTGCCACTACATCAAACAGCACTACCACATCAATAATATGTCCTGTCAGCTAACTGGTCAAGCTCTGTGTCACCTTCTAGACCCAGGAATATTCCCTTGAAATGTCATCAGAGATTTTTGAGAGATACTGATTTGGCACAAGTTGTGATAAGGAGGGCATAATTCTATCAAGCATCCAACGCGTTCACAACACAAAAACCAAAAGAGGCAAACAGATAACCTTGCAGTTTACCAGCATAGTTTTTCTATAGACTGCCACCCTATCCATTCTCTACCCATTTTCTTTTTAGTGTAACATAAGGACACAGAAAATTGCCTGACACAAGGAAGTCTGACACTGACACTGTCTGGCTGCACTTATTTCTCACTAAAGTTTACATATCTTGTCCCTTTAGTATTGTCACAACTCACCCAGACCAAAAGAGAGGGAAAATAAATAGGTGGAGGATGCTGTGCACCACCTTCAGAAAGCATCCAGTTTGTGAGGATCAGCATTTTAGGGCAAGACTTCCCACTCAGGAATTCTACTACAAATCTCACAGGGATTTTATCATGGCTAAAGTTATTGGCCTGAGCCTTAATTTCTACTTGGGAAAGAGAGATTCATCAGTACCTGCTGGAAGTTGGACAAAATTAAGAGTGCAAACCACAAGTTTTCATGAAACTATTCACAATACATAAACAAAACCAATTTTTCTCCCAATTAGTATTACATGCATAATTTTTAAATTCATAAACCAAAATAAAAGAAATTTTCAAGAGCCTACCAAACTCCGTCTGCCACTGGCCTTTGTGATGGAAAATCTCTGTGTAATATGAAAGACAAATTCCCACTGCTTTTGATTATGACTTGTGTAGAACTTCAACACTGCAACACATAATGGTAGAAGTATTGTTACCTCCACATTTAAGGTCAGAAGACTATTTGTTTGGGTAAGTTCAGTTCCATATTATTTTGAAATGCTTCAAGACTTCAAAAAACCCACTACTTTTGTGTATACTTCTAGTAAGTAAGGAGTAATAAAGAGACATAATTATGCTCTGCTATGAAGAAAAAAGCATAAAACAACCCATTCAATCAATTCACTGAGGAAAAGAATTCTAATAACCAGATGGATAGAATGTTAAGAGCAGCAGCTTACACCACCTCTTTCTTTATATTGATGTATTCAACAAACTGATCAAACTAAGGAGAGAGAGCTCAGCTAGGATGCCTTAGGTTTCAGAAACCACAGTGCAAGGTTATGTGAGTGCTTGCTATAAAACCTTCTAGCCTGTTACATTTAAGCCCTGCTTCCACAAGAGCAAAAAGCTGAGTTCGACCTCTTTTATGGAAAAAAAAAAGTTTAATCCCTTCTTAAGAGGTTTGTGTGCCTGAGACATTGATGTGGATCAGTGATGTTCTTTGCTAAACAGAAATTTGAGACACCTGTGGTAACATTTTTGTTCCCCAGGTATCTTCTTCCTCACTCACATCCACCTGGACAATGCACAAACAGACTGAGGGGTTTTCAACCTTCTTGGAAAGGTCTCTGTCACTGTAACAAGGTACAGACAGCTTGAGTTCACATGTGCTTTTACTCACTGGGTCTGTGTGTCTATCTCAATACCAAGGAGTCAACCCCAGAAACCGCAAAATAAAGTCAAGGACCGTGCCATTGACAATCAGTATGGATGCTAACCCTGCCATTCTCCATTGTCTGAGAACTAGAAGGGTATTAGAGTCCTGGGTTGGATTTACTTTGGCAGCTAATTTCACTGAAGTCAAGGTATGAGACACCCCCAAGCCTCTGCTGGTACAGCCAGCTTGTGCATCTATCATCCAGGACTTTCCAGACAGATTTTTTTTTTTCATATTTTTCATATTGAAAACGTAGGACAGCAAGAGAGGCAAGACAAAGTAAAAAAAAAAAAAAAAAAAAA